>CAJNIZ010046201.1:5148-18496 GCA_905231905.1 Symbiodinium pilosum | reverse complement strand
TGATTTCTAGACAGCCTTGAAAAACCTCAAGCCCTGACAGAGCTTTCTGAAAGCCGGCCTCGAGCCGGGATTGGAGAGGTTCTGGGAAGCGCAACACAGCGCCCTCAAGGGCCTCCAAGGGCCTTGAAGGGCCTGCAAGGGCCTTGAAGGGCTCGAGAAGGGTTTCCAAAAAGGGACCTCCAAGGGCTGGGCAGGTGCAGTTCGCTGCAGCCGGGACAGGCCTGGACCTTCAGGGGAGGCCCAGGAGGCCTCTGAAGAGCAACCCTAAACCCTAAGACGTGCTACTGAGCTACGCTCTATAGTAAACAGCGCTGCTAGAGGCCCCCGAGCCAGGCCCGCAGGTTCGATATGGTGCCAGGCCGGAGGCCTGTCCCAGGAGGCTCGAGCGCCCATGTATATGGTCAGCGGTGCTCTCGCCAGTTTAAACTGTTTTTTTGGAACCTTAGTGTCGGAAGGGCTATGTAATGTAGACCCGTGATTAAAAAACCCCTCCTTTTAAGGGGCTTCATATTAGGACCCTATTATAATCCTTATTAAGGGGAGGGGGTTTATTAATCAGGGGTCTACATTAGGAAGGTCCATTCTGTCTTAAATTGACTCCTACATGAGCAGCAATCGCAGGTTCAGAATTTAGGCTTTGTGGTTTGAGAGTTCAAGCCTGAGTGCAGGGTTAAGAGTTTACGGCCTAGTGTTCAGGGTTTACGGGATTGAGGCTTGAGGGTATAGGATGTGAATGAATGGGTATAGAGCTAGATGGCTCAACACGGACAGGACCCTCAATAAAATGTCCCCAAGCAAAGAGGAGACATAAGCTATAGTCTCATCTAAATCGCCTAAAGGGGGTTGCATAGGGCATTAGTTAGGGGACTACTGTAGGGGTTATTAAGGGGGATACCAGGAGTGTAGACTATAGCTCACATAACTTTGGCATATGCCCAGTGCAGTGCGGTTGTTGCAAGTAGTACTTTGTCAACTCTGTTCACGGCCCTTGTCAACCTAGACCATGTCTCCTAGACCTTAGATCCTAGACCTTGGTTCTCAAATCCTAAATAGACAACCCTGAACCCTAAACCCTATAGTCCCCCTTAAGGTAGAAAATGGCTTTGGGTACATTGCAATAAGATCTCCATACATACCCCGTATTCTATCTACTTAGGGGGGACTATAAACCCCCAAATCCTAAACGCACCAAAGCCCAGGGCTTGATCCACACACGTATGGGTCCTCACCTAAAGCCAAAACCCTAAACCCATAACCCTAAACCCTAAACCCTAAAACCCTAAAGCTCAGGACTTCATGGTCACCCATAACTGGGGCAATACCTTCTGCCATTTGATTGCCGCCATCCTCTCCGAAGCCATAGGCACGCTTTCTTGGAAAGTGTCCTCCCTTTCCCCTAATATCAGGGTTTAGGGTTTAGGGTTTTGGAAAGTGTAATCCCCTCCCACTAATATTAAACCCCCCCACCCCACCCCCTCCCCCTAACACTGAATTATCCCACTAAATTGTATATAACGGGAGTATTTAACATTGGGAGGTGGGGGGGTGGGGGTGTTCAATTTTAGGGGGAGGGGATTCACCCTTTAGGGCTGAGGGTTGAGGAGAAGTGAGGGTTAGGGAGGATCCTCATGGTCATGTGGCAGTTTCTCAAGACGGGGGTGTATTTTCAGTGATGTCAGGGTATAGGGGGATTACAGAACGAAAGGGTCCTCGCAGTATCAAAGGGCGGGGCTTGGCTTCCTTCTTCTGGCGTTCCATAAGCGTTAAACCTTGAACCCAAAACCCTAAAGCTGGGTGTAGGCATCCGTGATTTTCGGGTTTATGACTGATTGGATCTAAAAAGCTAGATCACCGTCCTAGACACATGATAGCTCATGTAACTCCTTCTATGGTTCTAGGGGATCTAAACTGTAGATCCTTCTGGGAGTCTGCTGCGTCCATGAGATCTTGGATTCAGACAGGTGAGGTTGGTTTTCAGGGTTCCTTCACCCCAAACTTAGGGTTTAGGCTTTAGGGTTTTGGGGCTTAGGGTAACTAACCCCCAAGTTTGGCGATTTGGATTGAGGCTTCTCAGTCTATAGGCAGATTATCAGAGCTTCTCTACCGGGTTTTAGCGTGTAAGGGGGCTTCAGCCAAGTGTTAGAGCCATGACTGATGTAAAAGCGCCGAAAAAGCTTAGATAGTATTGTTGGCCAAATACCTAGTATGGTAATTTGGTTTGGTTTGAACTGACTGTGGGATGTGGAACCCCCCAAGATTACACACACTCCTAAAGCCCGAAATGCTTAGGCTTAAGCCCCTAACCCCAATAAGGGCCCTGTATGCCTTAGCTTGCCGCCCTGGTGTGTGTGTGTGTGTGTGTGCGTCCGAGCAGGGAAGGAAGGATTAGATCATAGGGAGCGCAGCCGTATATGTATCATCTTCGGATTGCAAAAGGGATCTATTCCTCCATTCTCTACTCAACTCAAAGCTCCGAACCTCACACCTTAAATGATATTACAGTAGTTGCCACTTTATCTTACATCATCCGTTCCACCCTAAACCCTAGAACCCTAAACCCCTAACCCTAAACCCTACACCCTACTAAGCACTCATGAGGAGGATGGGCTCGTTTGGGGGGCAGGTTTCACCAAAACCTGCCGCGTTATGCGGAGAACCGCTAAGCCGCGTAAGCCCCGGCTGCCATGTGCAGGATCAGCCAGGAACCAGGAACTTCCCAAACCCTAGGTTATAGGGCTTAAGGTTTAGGATTTAGGGTATATGGTTTAGACAGGAAACAGGAACTTTCGAAACCCTGAGCCCTATTCCCGCCGATGCAGGCAAAGCCTTGAGCTTCCAAGCCTGAACATCGAGAAATGGAAGGGGTCGTTTCAGATTATACATCCTTCTCCACCCTGAGTCCCTACCTAAACCTCAAAAGTATGTAAAATGATTGCCTTTATGGCTATTATCATGGGTTTAGGGCGGTTAATTTACATACTTTTGGGGTTTAGGTAAACCCTTGGGAGCCTTGGATTCTAGCATAACATAGGCATGCAGGGTTCCTAGTATCAACAGTTTCTCCAGGCTCTGAGATGCCGATGTGAGCTAGAGCCTGAACTCCTCAAACTCCATCCTCTGCTAAAACACAGCAAGTCATAGCCTAAGCCCTAAACCCTAACTCCTAAACCTCAACCCCAAACTCTAAATCCTAAACTCTCACCCCAAACACTAAATCCTCAACCCTCACCCCAAACTCTAAAACCCAACACCTAAGCCCTAAACCCTGAATCCTTTGGCAAAGATGGGTTGCAAAACAAATCTGAATCCTAAGCCCTGAGCCTAAGCAAGTCTAAACAGGAGAGAAGACCTACGAAACTACAGCCTCGCAATTGGCTCACAACCGGATGGCCATTCTGCATACGGAGGCCAGTTTGTTTAGGGTGTAGGTTTTAGGGTTGAGGCTTTAGGGTTGAGATTTAGGGTTTAGCGTTGAGGCAAGTTGCTTTAGGTTGCACTCATTATTGCCATGCGTAGTAAGATAGGTTATGGTCTTTTCATCAGTTGGCATAACGATTTCCATCGCCGATTCTTTTCTTGTGCTTATGACGAGAGCATTTTCATGACTGGTATTGTTATGATAGCTTCAAGTAGTATTTGTTGCCGGCGTCTTGGTCGTTAGTGGCGTCCTCATGCTCGTCGACAGCCTGGCGTCGACGTTTGCGTCGGCGTATGCGACACGCCTAAATCCCAGACCCTCAAGTCGTTGTGTTGGGAGGTGGTGGCTGGGGAGGAGCAGCATGCCCGTCACCATCAGCGCGTATTACTTGCATAAACTAAAAATTTTGTGCTTTCACAACTTAGGAGCCCCTTGTGGAATGTTACATTGAGGAGTACGGGTATGTAAGCATACTCCAGTTTTTGAAAGGCCCAAGCAGTTTAGGGTTTAGAGGGTTAAGGGTTTTCGGGTTTAGGGTTTAGCCCTCCCCTCCGGCTGAAACCCCCCCAACCTCGTCAGTAACATCCATTGAGCCAAAGAATTTCAGGGGAGGCGAGGTGGTTGCTCAGGTGAGGGGACCGGAACTAGCCAGCAAATCCCTAAGCCCGAAAGCACATCCTAAACCCAAAACCCTAAATCCTAAACTCTAAACCCCCACACCCTACATCCCTAAATCTCTAAACCCCTAAGCCCCTAACTCCTAAACCCTAAACCCTAAATCTTTAAGCCCAGAGGATCCCTTATAGTAAGGACCCGCTGAGGGCCATATGATAGTCAAAGGCTACTTGTTTAGGGAAAATGAAAACCAAGACTCAACGCTAAAGCCTAAACCTTAAGCCCTAAACCCTAAACCGTGAACCCTCAAGCCTCAACCCTAAACCCTAAGTCCTAAAGCTTAAACTCTCAACCCTAGACCCTCAACCCTAGACCCTCAACCCAATACCCTAAACCCAATACCCTAAACCCAAACACCCTAAACCCAAACACCCTAAACCCAAATCCCCCGATCATCAGGATCCTTAGTCTCTCCTAAGACTTGTACCTTGTAGGGTTTAGGGATTAGGGGTTAGGGATCATGGTTTAGGGCTTCGGGTTTAGGGTTTAGGGTTTACGGTTTACGGATTAGGGTTTAGGGATTAGGGTTTAGGGATTACGGTTTAGGGCTTAAAGTTTAGGGCTTAGATCGAGAATCACAGTGAAGAGACTGTGGGCCAGAAGGGGCCACATAGTGGTTCTTGGCCTTCGGGTGGATTTTACAAATACTGCATGGCCCCCAGCATTTTACGCAACGGGAAATAGGGTAGCTTAGTATAGTTATAGTAGGATCATGCAGGACTGGAGGTATCCACTGCAATCACCTGAACTCTTGATGTCTGTAATGTAGACCCATGATTCATACACCCCCCTTTTAAGGACCTAAATATTAGGATGCCTGTTATACTCCCTATGCAGGGAAGGGGGTTTAATAATCAGGGGTCTGAGTTAGAAGACTCTCGTAGCCTTGCTTCAGAAGGAGGTTTGTCTCTGCTGAGCACCTGGAAGACTTGTTTGTTAGATTAGGGGAGGGCAAGCTTGAAGCCCTGAACCCTAATAAGCCCTAACCCTATACCCGAAACCCTACCCATAATGTACCATGATACACCATTAAACCCTAAACCCTATAAAGCCTGATCCTTAAGCCCGAAGATCTGGTTCTTGCATCTCGGATCTTATGCCGCAAGCCCCAAACCTGAAGCCACACCCCCCCAACTCTTGAGCCTCAAGCCCTGGTGCCTCAGCCTCATACCCCAAGTCTGCAGCCTTGAATCCTAAACCTTGAGCCTCAAGCCATTGAAGCCTTAAATGCTCTGCCACATCTAGAGAGCCCTAACCTAAACCCAAAATTTTAACTTCCCCCAAGTATACACGGACCCCCTAAGAGGCCACCCAAAGACTACTGTCCTTTGAAAAGCCGTCTCTATGTTCCATGCTAGTTGTAATTCTAAAGTTCTAGCCCTATCATGATGTAGTTGAAGCCCACTTTTTAGCCCCCTAGGTCTCTTAATATGGTTATAAGTATGTCATAAGTACAGATGTAGTTGGCCTAGCCTCCCGTTCTTGAATGTATCAAGGCGGATAAGCTCCAGCGGCGATACTGGGTTTGCTGCTTCTGTGCCTTGGTGTTGTAACGGAAGGGAACAGGGATAAGTGAAGTTGCAGCATGAAAGTATGTAGGTTTAGGACTCCAGGTTTAGGATTCGGGGGTTTGCAGTCTAGAGTCCCTAAACCCTACGTACACCCTAAACCCAAACCCTAAACCCTAAACCCTAAATGCCTAATGCCAACGCCTTTTTGGGGTTTTGGGTTTTGGGATGCCTTAGAACTTGATAGGACGAGTTGAGCTGGCTCAACAAGAAACGTGTTAGAGTTTCTGGAAACAACACCTCATAGGATCCTTAAGAAGCACCCCTCAACGTCAAGTGTTCCTGTGTTGGTAAACTCCCAAAACTTTGCTTAGGCGTAAATCAACACGCGAGCATCTGCAACACGCCGCCGCCCAGAGACTCCATGGGGGCATCTCGGCGTGCCGTTTTGATGGTTCAAAATGCTACAATGATAGTAATAAGAGCAGCTTTAGTAATAACTACAGTAATTTTGGTAGTGATAGTAATAGCAAGAAGAGTAGTGATAGTAATAGTGATAGCAATAGTGATAGTAATTTTAATAGTGATAGTACTAGTAATAGTAATAATCGGAATAACTCAACAGCATTGCTTGCCGGGGCCGACGCGATGCAAAGAGGATCATGATGAGATTATTGCAGTCCTACTTCTAATGTTTTACAATGTTTTATAAAACATTAGTTCTAATGTTTTATAAAAAAACCTTAGTTTGTGTAGCGATTCTTTGGGGAAACTTTCTTTCAGGCCTGGCGTTCCGTGTTTTCCCACCGATGCTGCATAACGATACCTCATCGTACTGAGTGTCCTCATATTTGACGCATTCACTGTGCGGAACATGTTTCACATTTGTGTGGCCAGTGTTTAGCCATAAAAGCCTACAATACAAGAAGCTATGATGTGGGCTTTTGGCATCAATTCAAGTGAAGAATTTTCAAATTGAGGGTCTAGGGGGCATGGCCTCTGGTGCTGGCCTGTACTGTACAGGTAGGGTACGTTCATCCAGACATCAAGCTGTACTCATCAGCAACTTCAGCACAGAGTGTGTGTGTGTGTGCGCGTCTTGATTTTAGATGCGATCAGTCTGAGCAAAGTCCTGAGATTTTACTGTGTCCTTGGGGCCCCCAACTTGCAAACTGCAACAAGGTAACTTAAATGAAGGTCCCTGATATGCTCCCCCTAAAAATGTTTCCTTGCTAAAGGGACCATTCCAAAAGGAATCCCATAGTCCTAAGGACTGAAAACATGAATTATAGTCTCATCTCCTACAAGAGGGCAATATGGGGGTTTCCCAAAATTAGGGGTACCTTTTTGTAGGTCCCACAATAAGGATTATTATATTTTGGGGTCTATATTGGGGTCCCCTTGTTTTGGGAAACTACCATATAGAGGATTATATCAGGGAGAATTATAAGGCTCGTTAAGCGGGATACTAGGAGTTCAGACTGTGGCTCACATGCTGCCTTGCCTCTGCAGATGCCGTTCTATCCATGCACCTGTGGGGTGCCAAAGCACTGGAGTGGTCCTCTCTGCGAGATGGACAAGTTTGACGAAGCTCGGGCTGAAAATTCTCACCATTCCAGGGTCCAGATATGTCACCATCAGGTCTCGAAACCTAAACTACAAAAGGCATTATGGGCCTAATTCCTTCATAGTCGTATCGTGGACCTTCTGGGAATATCAGGTTCGAGGGTCGGGGGCTGCAAAGTCCTAAAGCCTAGGACCAGGAACAACCTAGATCTCCAGACCCCGTTTATCTGGACCCTAATGGGTTTAGGGTTCAGGATGAAATCCTGGGCAATTGAAGGCGACCTCACTCGACCTCGCCCTAACTGGTGGTTTAGCACAGGGAATAATACCAAAGTGGCCTTAAATTGGGAATTGAAATTATTCTAAATTACCGCGATTAGGGTTTCTGGAGTAACAGGTTGCGGAGTGCCAGTGCAGCTACGAACCTCTGAAGGCTTTAGCGTTTAGGGTAGTCAAGGGCAGTGATTTCCCAGAGCCTCAGGTGCACCGTCCAACTTCAATTAGTGGACCTTCCCTGTGTTAACGACTTACTTCTTGACCATCTAAAGTGAGGCTTAGGGGTAACAAGGTGTCAGTTTAGGGTCTAGCATTGGGGATTCCGGATAAAGACCGAATCTCTCTCTCTCTCTCTTTCTTTTTCTATATATGTATATATATATATATATCTCTCTCTCTCTCTCTCTATTTCTCTTGCTGTGTTGTGAACCTCAATCAGCAACCCATATTCCGTGAATTGAAGGCCTTTGCCTCTCTGCACTTGGAACTTGAGTTGAAATCCCGCAAAGGAGGTTCGTTATAATAAAAAACCTAAACACTTAATGACTTCACTGTTTCCCCTACAATTCGGTACTATTCCTAGTTTCAATGATTATATACATATATATATATATGTATAATATAGTCCCCAGAAAGATGTGGCACGCAACTGAAGCTCAGCAGATCTACACTTACATGCCCCTAAGGGTCCAGGGACCCAAAGAACAGGGGTTTTGGGCCCAAAGACTATAGTATTAATGGTATTTGGACCCTAAAGCCCTATTATTTGGGTCCTGGGACCCTTAGGGTGCTTGGTAGGCCGAAGCCAAAGTCTTCAACCAGGCAACATCTGATCGTAGAAATTGCTATTGAAGATTACGCTGCTGTTTCGTAGCATGCCTACCTAGCTTGCACACTACCTTTCCGAACCCTTATGTTGAGTGTAGACGAACAATTGAGGCCCCTTATTCATGGATACCTCCATGTAGGACGTTTTGAGACAATCTCTAAACCCTGAACCCTACACCTTAAACCCTAAACCCTACGCATCCATCCGGAGAAGCCTCCATCCCGGTCCCCTGCGAGCGGACTGACCCCAGATGTCGTTGACCGGCGAACTCAAAACATCGAGCGCTACATAGGCTTTCGTCTAAAGTCCTTGAGGGGGTTATATGAGCTATAGTCTAAACTCCTTAAAAGGGGTTATATCGGGGATTCTATATGGATCTGCTATAGGGGCTTATTAAGGGGGATACTAGGAGTTTAGACAATGGCACATATAGGGTTTAGGGTCTAAATTCATGAAGGGAGGTTATAGGGGATTTCATAGGGGGCTATTCTAGCGCTTTCTCGGTGGGATACGAGTAGTTCACACTATAGCTCACATAGCGCTACACATATTCTACAATCCTCTACTGCTTCACTGTTGTTAGCAAGGAATGAAGGAATGGAAAAGAAAATGGACTAAACCCTAAACCCTAAACCAAAAACCCTAAACCTCTATTTGTAGATTATGTAGGGACTAGAAATCATTCCTTGCTAGCTAGAGGTAAGACTGTGGGCCCCAAGCTGCCTACCAATGCGCCTACTACGGTGGATACTAAAAATCTTGCATGACCCAAAGTACCTTATACCTTGGGAATAATGGTGCTATAGTATACTAAAGGAATAATGGTACTATAGTATACTAAGGTAATGCAAGATGTTTAGTATCAACAGTAGGAGCCTTGCGAAATCAATTGCTGTGAGTCCTTCCAGGAAATGATTGGCTACCTCTCTGTGATTGTCCCAGCCTTCTCACAAGTGGTTGCAGTGGACATGTGGCGTGGTGCTGTATGGGCCATGTTTTCTGTGGGATGTGAGGGGACCATTAAAACCAAATGCTTGGAATCTTACACTTTGTACTGGCCGGCAGGCGCCGTCTAAAACATGTCAGAAAGTTGTTTTCCTTCTTTGATCTGGAGTGGAGCTTGATTTCCTTGAACCCTAAGCCCACGGCCCTAAACCCTAAAGTGGCGGCTTCTAGCAAGAGCAGGCCCGAATATGGACCCCAATAGACAAGAATCCTCATATAGAGACTCCCCCGAAAAGGCTCTGCTGATTTTCGGAAACCCTAAGCCTTACATCCGTATGTATCCCTGGACATCCCTGTAAATACAAGGCCTACATATCCTCTATCCCCCAAATAGATGAAAAAGGCCCAGTGAACCCTCAGTGCGTGCTGTGCACTGGCGTAGTACTACCAGTATTAGGGTCACCCGGGGACCGGGGACCATTAAGGGTGGACATTGGGATGCTTGTGGTAGTATAGTACAGGGTTAAGGTTTAGGGTTTAGGGTTTAGGGGTTTAGGGTTTAGGGTTTAGGGTTTGGGGAACCCATGTGCATGCGGCGCACGAAGCCCTCCACCCTGAAACCCTGCATGAGCCTTGTGCCCCTCGACCTTGATCCCATGAACTCATCGTGCTTTTAGGGTTTAAGGTTTATGGTGGAGGGTCTCAGGGTTTAGGGTGGTTTCGAGACATCCTACAAAATTTCCGATGCAAGCCTGCATGCTCTCATAAAGTGAAATCTTCATAAGGCCTTGCTTCGTGAAGTCTCATAGAGCCTGAGCCTCACACACTGAAACTGCTTCCCGCTAATCCTATGCAAGCCCCAAACCATTGGCTCCATCCCCGAATCCCTGTAGAATCCCAGGCCCGCAAAAGCTAAACTCGAACCAGGGGTTTAGGGGTTTAGGGTTTAGGGTCAGGAACCCGTATCACAGGCACTTTACGGCATTTACCCGGATTTGGTGCATCGCAGAGCTGGCCGAAGCAAGGAAGATGGACCTTCAGCAGTTCCTTGTTGCACCTTGGATTTGGAATATGACTTGGGCTTGACTTTTTTCATGGGTTCCCCTACTACCCCCCTTTATACAACCCCCTTAGGCTCCCCATTAATTAACTTTAATTAGTCCTCATTATCCCTAAGACATCCTAGTTAAGGGGGGAAACAAGTGGGGGTAGTATACAGGGGGTAGTAGGGGACCCTGTGATTATTCAAAAGTTCTATCCCAATAATGGATTAGGGTTTGGGGGTTTGGAGGTGTGGGTTCCTTTTTTGCACCCTTATTAGAACGAAGCAAGTAATGTGAGATCTTTCTTTTTAAGCACTATCCCAATAAAGAATAGGTTTAGGGGTTGATGCTGAGAGGTTCGAGTTTGAAAGTTCCTTGTTGAGCCTTGTATGTTAGGAGCAGGGGTTCGAGGTTTAGGGTTTTGGGGGGATTTGGGGGCTTAGGGTGCTGCATTCAGGGTTGAGGTTGCACTTGGGTGCTATGAGTGGGGATTTTTGTTGTTAGGACAGGGCTTTGGATTCCGGACTTCTGGTCAAGGGTTGGAGCTGTGAGCTTTTAATGTGAAAGCTTGACGGTGAATGTTGCTTTGTGTACCTTGGGGCTAACACATCCTGTGTTTCTTAGCAAGCCGGGTTACATCCTTTTTGCAGGGCTTGCGAGAGCTAGGCATGCGAGTTTCTGAAATCAATCCCTATCGCATCCTTACGGGGACCTCTACAACCTAGTTGTAAGCCGCATCTATTCCTAGATTCCCCCAGGAACCGCCCTAAACCCTAAATTCTAAACCCTAAGCCCTGAACCCCAAACCTTCAAGCCTTAAATCCTAAACCCTAAGCCAGGCTTCCCTATCAACTCGCCGCGGGTGACCTTTTGACCCCTTTTTATCTTCCTAACTCTCACATGAGCTACAGTCTAGGCCCCTAGTATCCCTAATACCCCGCATAGTAGTCCCATATATTATCCCCTATCTAACCCTTTTCGAAGAGTTTCGACTATAACTCACATGCTTTTTATCCATGAGCACTTGATCTTCAGAAATTGTGAAGCCACGGCTGCCCCGTGTAGATCCAAGGGGTAAGCAAGGCTTACGAGGATCCCAGAGAGAAGTGCGGAATTAGGACTCATGCTGTTTAGGGTTTAGGTCTTGCGGTTCCGCGTTCTTGTGGAACAGCTGCCCTCCTAACGAAAGGATTTGGATTTCATTGCAGCTTCACAATTGTAGTGACCTCTGGTGGCAGCAGCTAGCTGGTAGTTGACCTCGCTGTATGCTAAACCCTAAATCGTAAACGCTAAGCCCAAGGTTTTAGGTACTGGAAGCCGTCAAGAAATACGCTGGTGCACACAATCCGGCATGACCTCATATACCTAAGTCTCGAGAGTTATTGTAACAAACTATACATAGGGCCATGCAGGGTTTTTGTCCATGAAATGAATGAAGTCTACCGCGAGCCCGTAGAATTGTGCGCTGCATGGGTACTCACAATTTACTATTGCCTGTACTTATCACTCAATTATATGCCCGACTTATGTTAAGGCTATGCCTAGATTAAAGCCCTAAACCCAATCGCTAAACCCATAACCCGAAACCCTTACCCATTCAAACTACACTTGAACTTAGATGACAAGTTCCTGCTGATCCCGCGCGCTGTTGACCTCGAAGCGCGCATTGATTCGGTAGTTGCCAGAGTTAGGAAAAACCACCCGTACAGACAACAAAATTCGGGCCCCATTTTGGTACCCCTAAATATTAGGCGCCGCAACTTAATCTATAGCCAAAAGGCACCCATAATTTTAGAACAACCCATATTATCATCCTTATTATAGGGACCTCCACAGAGGGCCGAGTAATTCTTGGAAATGCCCATATGTCCAAGCCAGGTCCATTCGGACCAAGCGCTGCAGACGTTCCTGGGCAGACCTGGCGAGGGTTCGGGGTTCAGGGGGGAGAAGTGGCATAAGGAGGGATAAGGGGTTAAGGGTTTGGGGGTTCAGGGTTTGGGGTTTTAGGGTTTAGGAGTTTAGTATTTAGGGACAGGGTTTCGAAGGGCTTTTGGAGAGCATTCAAGGCATTTGATACATTCTCAGAGCTTAGACCGTACCTGGACCTTCCATTACCTGCAGCTTAGAAGATTTCCCCATGCCCACACAGACCTGTAGCAAATTGGAGTTCCAGGTAAGCCCTAAACCCTAAACTCTAAGCCCTCATAGGTCCGGGGACGGAGGCTCGGGTTGGGGGTTCAGCGTTTGGGTTTACGGTTTGGGATTTAGGGCGATTGGATTCAGTAGCTGTTTTACAGGGGTAATTACGTGTTCGGGCATGTTACATAGAAGCCTGAAGAAGTACCAATCTTATCCCCTTCTAATGTTCAATGTATATAGTTATAGAGTATACAATGGACTCTAAAACCTTCCAACTACTGTTTAGGCACCTACGGTAGTTCAGGCTTTCTGTGTAGAGTTTAGGGATTAGCCTTGTGAATCTTAAGGACCCATTGTGATGTAAACATGACAAACCTCTAGCAGATAGAGTTTCAGACACATGCCTCAAGGCGTAGTACGCAAAGATGAGAGCTCATGCCTCCACGCATTCCGTTCAGTGAGTTCCCCTCCTCAAACTATCCGCAGAACCCGAGGAACCTTCACAAGATTGAGAAGCTAGATGTGCGTGACGCGCACCTCGCACTGCAAAGTTCAGGACGGCTTCGGGGAGGCTTTGAGGCTTCTTGTTAAAGGTCCGGTTTACGGCTTAAAGCTAAAGGTGTAGCGCTTTGGGATTACGTTTGGGTTTGCGGTTTAGGGCTCTAACGAGCGCGCCACCCAAGTATGTTTTGCTCTGAGGAATCCCTTCTTAAGGGCCACCAAAAACGCATAAACATCCAGATGAGCCATAATCTACATTCCTTAAAAGGGGGTTATATAAGGAACTATATAGGGGACTACTATAGGGGTTATGCAGGGGGATACTTAAGAGCCTCCGGCTCAGTCCGCCGACCCAGTGGCGGAGAAAGCACGAAAGCCTAAACGCGAAACCTTGAGGGTTTTCAGCGGCTGGCACGAGACCAATAGATAGGCGCAACAAGACTAGTCC
>CAJNIZ010046200.1:11458-35353 GCA_905231905.1 Symbiodinium pilosum | reverse complement strand
GCGGAGGGGGGAAGAGAAGGTCGGGAGGGAACGGTTCCGTGGGCCGGAGTGCACCCCAGGTCGTTCCTCGCTCACTCACTCACTCACTCACTCATTCACTCACTATTTTTATCACTAGTACTATTCTTACTACTATTTTTATCACTTTAATAATACAGTAAGGCTCGGGGCCTGAACTCTAACGATGCGTCTTTGGCTATTTTTAGAGGAGTAATCATTAATAAATGCCGAGATATAAGTTGTTGCTATTAAATGAATGATAGCTTTTTCATGTGTTTGAGATTCAAATTAGCTTCGATTTACTAGAGAATTCTCAGGCTCTGTTTCTTGATTTTCTTCATTTACAACCTTTACTAAATAAGCTTCGGGTTGTTAAAGGAATTCTAAGATCCTGGGCTAATGATTTTCTTCATACAAATGCCTTACTAAATTGGCTTCTAATAATTCGATGAATTCTCAAATTCCGGGCTACTGTTTTCTATCCACACCCCTTTCTAAATAAGATTCGATTCTTTTGGGCAATTCTCAAACCTATGCCAGGATGTTCCCTATAAACTCATTATGAAACAAGCTTCGATTTGTTAGGGGAATTCTCACATCAAGGGCCCCGCATAACAAGGACTACCCCAAGCTGGGCTCTCGAAGCTTCTCATAACGGAATGAATTCTCAGGCCTTGGGCTCCTGATTCTAAGTATATACATGTCACTTTTTAATCAAAACTTGTATGACTTGCTTACAAAGTTTCAAGACACTCGTTGAATTCCTGAGTATTTAAATCACTTGCGGAATAGGTTTTTAATCGTTGTATGAATGCCTAGACCCTAGGATTATTCATGATTTTCTCTTCATATAGACTACTTACTGAATGAGCTTCTATTTGTCAAAGAATTCTTTGGTCCTGGGCTCCTGATTTTCTCTATTTAGATTCTCGCCCCGAAGCGCCAGGATCCCTCAGCCTCATCTAAACATACCTTTGTTGTATAATGGGTTTACATCAGGAAAACCAGGAGCCCAGGATCTAAGAATTTGTCCCATTATGAGAAGCTTCGAGAGAAGATCATGAGCCTCTGATGTGAGAAATTCCCTAACATGTTGAAGCTTGTGTAATCATGGATTTATAGACAAAATCTTTAGCACAGGGTTTGAGAATTGCCCATATAAATATAATTGTTTTTAGCAAAGGGCGTATACAGAAAAGCAATCCACGAATCTGAGAATTCATCATTAGCCCAGGATCTGAGAATTCTTCTAACAGTTCAAGGCTCTTTTAATGAAAATCATAGATGAAGAAAATCAAGATCTGAACCTGCATCTGAGAATTCTCAAACGAATCGAGGCTCATTTTGAAAATTATATGAGCCATTGTCTAAACTCCTAGTATCCCCCTTAATAACCCATATATTATACCCCTATAAAATACCCAAGAAAACCCCCTTTAAGGAGTTTAGACTATAGCTCATATGAGAAAATCAGGAGCCCAGGTTCTGACAAGTCATGTAATCATTCGAAGCTATTGTAGTCAGACATTTAGATAGAAGCAATCAGGAAAAATCCTACAATTGCTGGAACTCCTCATTTTCTCTACATAAACCCCATTCGAAATAAGCGTTGATTTTCTGAGGTGAATTCTCAGAACAGGGGCTCCTCTTTCTCTTTAAATACATACCTTGTTAAACTGGCTAGGATGCATAAAAGGTTCTTGACAGCTATTGTAAGGCATTAATGATTTTGAAGGAGAACGCTTAGTCGTACTAGATTTCATATTAGAGCGTGACCGAGAGTAAGGCAAATGTGGTTTGAATTCAAATTCTCCTCAATTTGTTGAAGAATATGGGTTTCAATAAGTTGTTTATTTAAGAGATGTGTGTAGAAGAAATCCAGCCTCATATTTAAGCAGGTTTTCCTCGTCTTCGAGGGATGGTAGGGATTGAGGGGTTGGAGTAGTACAAACTCAACGGAAAAACCAAACCGGAAAAACAGAAAAACAACAAACCGGCAAAAAACGAGAAAAAAAGAAGAAGAAAGTGTTTCCGAACCTTTTCAAATAGACTCGAGAATTAGAGACTTCCGGATCATTTTTTGTTTGGTTTGTTTTTTTTTATTTTTCCGATCTGATTCTTTCCTTATGTACTTCAACGATCTACACTACAGGTACTAAAGCCTTACAGTAATTTGCTTAATTAGGCTTAAACTTATTCGAAACTATCCCTTCCAGCCCTCCCCTCTCAAAGATGATATTCACGTACAGCTGATGTACCTCGCGGCAGAAAACCCAAAAACGCATCGGTAGAGTTCAGGCCCGGAACCAATAATATTATTACTACTATTTTTAATTATCACTATTATTTTTGTTGCTATCATTATCACTATTGTTGTTGCTACCATTATGTTATTGTTGCTACTATATTCAGGGTGGTGGGGCTTGAGAACTTCAGAGCAGGAAGTCCGTAATTTTTTTGGCTGCGGACTCCTGGCATTGTGCGAAGTACGTCGCCCTTTGTTTTCAATGTTGCCCGTGCACCATTTCACATGAACAGGTTTAATCTAAATTTAGGTCACCAAATGTCAATGAACAGGCTTCTAGTCAACAACAAGCTAACTGCCGTCACAAACACCAATTGCCCGACGACGATAGCTACCCTAAACCCTAAACCCTAAGCCCTGACAAGGGCCTTTTGTGAGGAACTCTGGGGTCAGGTGCTATAGGGGTTTCCCAAAATTAGGGGAACCTTGTTGGGGGTCCCCAAAACAAGGATTATAGTATTTTGGGGGTCTATATTGGGTTCCCCTCATTTTGGGAAACTGCCATATGCCATATCCCCTCAATAGCCCACTTGTCATACCGTATAAGTACGCTCTCTAAGCCCTCAATAGCCCCAGGGTACCACAAAGAGGGAAGGCTCTTCTCAAGATTATGAGTCCTCATTGAGAACCAATGCCGTTCTGGCAGATAGTGGTTTTGAACCTTGCCCATGTGCAGGTGTTTCCGTATAGCAACACATCTTCGGATACGCACGCCTAGCTTTTATCTATGCGTGTGTCGTTCAGGTGGAGCAGCTTCCAAGTTCCGCAGAATGCGGAGGTGACAATATGTGACATAACCCCAATATAACCCCAATATAACCTAATATAACCCCAATATAACCCCAATATAACCCTAAGATAACCCCAAAATAACCCCAATATAACCCTAACCCCAATATAACCCTAATATAACCCCAATATAACCCCCAATATAACCCTAACCCCAATATAACCCTAATATAACCCCAAAATAACCCCAATATAACCCTAACCCCAATATAACCCTAATATAACCCTAATATAACCCCAATATAACCCTAACCCCAATATAACCCTAATATGACCCCAATATATCCCCATTATAACCCCCAGTATAACCCCAATATAACCCCCAATATAACCCCAATATAACCCTAATATAACCCTAGCATTGGGGATATGTCAGGCCGTACTTCTGAAGGAAAAAATCCTTGGACCGCAAGCCAGGGGCTTTGACGACTGCTTTAGACATCTACGTGAAAAAACAACACCCCTCCTCCCCTCCCAAACCCACACGACGAAACAAACACTAGGTAGTCATGCAGGCAGCTAGGTTGGCAGGGGGGCATGCGCTCGGCAGGTACGCAGGCGAATGAATGAGATCGAGCTGGGCCCCGGCAATCCTTACGAATGCAAGAGGAATGGACCTGCATTTCTCAAGAAGGCCAAATGCTTTGCTGGCTGCCACCATGCCCTCCTCCTTGGACATTGGACCCCAAACCCAAAAACCCAACTCCCAAACCCCTTACCTCCTAAGTTAGGCATGCTAGTAACTATGTTCGAAAGAAATTCTGGCCAAGCCTCCAAAACCTGCTGTTGCGGCAAAGACGGACCATGACCTGACAAGCAAGCAATGAGCCGGGGCCGTGAAGCGGTGACACGTCTTGGAACATGTCAGCAGCAAGTCCGGGGTTTCCCAAAGCTAGGGGTATCCTTTTTGGGGTCGACATAATAAGGATTATAGTATATTGGGGTCTATATTAGGGGTCCCCTAATTTAGGGAAACTACCAAATAATTCAATACTGGAGTCAGCCAATCCACCCCGGTCTTCGCTTAATACGAACCAAATCGTTGCACTCCGAAAAACTGCAAATGCTGGGCTCGACAATGGCTGCGAAGCCTGAGCCCACAACTCTCAACCTCCAGCTTTTTGCTGAAACCTTGCGAGATAGCTCAGCGCGGGGCTGCCCACGCACACGTGGACCCGACGGGTTGCGCACCTCTGTCGGAAGTGAGCGCCACAATCGTGAGCCGTTAATGAAGCTACAGCTGAAGGGTATCGGGCTCATTGCACATGCTGTACAATTTCAAAAGCCAACTACAGCGTATAGCCACTACAGGTGCAGTGGCTTTTGAAATTGTTAGAATAGGGCTCCGCGGTAAGTGTACTACAGTTATCCGCCGACCTTTCAGGGGGCTCTGGGGGTCTGTACGTGGCGTATAATCGTCTGCAGCGTCATGCAACTTCTGCGCAACGCCCACCAACGGGTCGCTCTAACACATCTCATGCACTCTTTCGTTTCGCCGTTACTTTCCATTTCCTCACCCTAAGGGTCCAGGTAGGTATATGGTATATACTTAGGGCCCAATGGGGTTCGCATATACCTACATTAAGGCCCAAGTGTATACCATATGACTACATGGACCCTTTGGGTCAATTTTCAAGAGCCGCCCTGGCTCAAACCACGCCTCGCCTTGTTGCCGGCATTGGCCCCCCGCAGAAACACGCCTCTGCCTTTTGTCGGCAAAATTACCTAACCTCCTGCGCACCCACCCGCTCAGAAGATTCCCGGCAGCCTGACGGCCGTGAACTCCTGTCGTTTGCACCAGTTCCCTAGAAGCCCAGGTACCTTTATGTAGTAGGACCTTGGGTTACAGATAGTATAAAATTATATAGGGCCTTAAGGACATGAACCCAATATATAGGTAACTGGGCTTCTAGGGGTTGGTCTTGCAACCAATTCCCGAAACCGGCAGCGACGCGACAATCTCAAATACAAACAGCCCATTCAGTTTGAGGTCTGGGTGAAGTGCGGGCAGGGGCAGGTAACATCAACGAAAGATATGAAACAAGCATGTTGAAACACGCATCGCTTAAAGACACATAAAGCCCGGATAGCCTGCGTGAGACCAGCATCCAGCCCTCCTGAACCCCATCAGGCTTCAAGAAAGGGAAATGCACCGCCAATGACGCTGGTGGTGCGGGGGAGCGTCATTGGGGCTGCACTGGTAGTTTCGCAAAATGGGGGGACCCCAATATAGACCCTAAAATACTATAGTCCTTATGATAGGGACCCCCAAACTTGGTACTCCTAATTTTGGGAAACCCCCATTTGTCCCATGAGTGGGATGGGAAAGTATTCCAGAAGCCTTCGACCACTGGACTATGCTTTGAAAAGTCTTCATCTGCAACTACAATATGACGTTAGATGAAAGTGCCTAGCCTGGCCTGATATCTAGAGCGTATACAGAACCATCAGCAACCGCCTAATGGCCTAAGACCGCTTTGTGCTGCGTTCTTCTGCACGAGGTTAGCACTCAAACCCTACACCTCAAACGTTCGGCTTAACACCCAACGCCAAGCCCCCTGCCACCCCAAATCCGACATCCAAAGTCCCATATGGGAGTTTCCCAGAATTGGGGGTAGCGTCTTGGGGCTCCCCATAATAAGGACTATAGTATTGGGGGGTTCATATTGGGGTCCCCTATTTGGGGAAACTACCCTAAACCCTAAACCCTAAATCCAAAGTCCCATATAAAACCGAAAATCCGAAACCCCCCCACAAAGCCGAAACAAAGTGCCCACTCACTCCCCAAAGGCACCACCAAATCCAATGAGTAGCGGCGATTGGGCCACAAGGCCTGCAGACAGGCTTTGGGTTTAGGGTCTATAGGGGTTTAGGGTTTGGAAGTTTGATGCCCATAGGTTACCTAGTATATCAGCCTCTTTGCTTGTTCCAGGGCGCTTCTGGCCTCCAAATGCTCAAAACACAAACCAGCCTTTAAAGAGGCTGATATGGGTGGTTGTTAAAATTATGGTCGCCCTTTGGATCCCTATTATAATACGGCACCTAATGTTTAGGCTATCCAAAAAGGAACCATAATTTTGACATCCACCCATATACTATGTAACCCTAAACCCTAAACCCCAAACCCCTAAACCCTAAACGCTAAACCCCTAAACCCCTAAATAGGGTTTAAAGACTTAGGGTTTGGTGGCCTGCAGGTTGGGGTGTATCGGTGTGAGACTCACCGCGTGCAGAACCTCCATGTCTCGGACTTCCACTCATCACAAGGTTTAGGGTTTAGGGTTTAGGGTCTTAAAATGAGTTGGGAAATTAGCGTGAACGTAGCCAAATTTTAGCCCAAGGCTTCAAACGTGAACCCTGAAGTCAACTCCTAAACTAACTCTGAGCCCAAACCCTAGGCACTGAAATATGAAGCCCTCGGCCCTAAACCCAAAAGCCCTAAAACCAACAGCATAAGCCCCCAACGCCAAATTATTCTGAAGTCGGGCCTGGCATTTCGGCTACAGCCCTCCCCCTCCCTGTCCCGCAAACGGCTACAGTAAAGTTTTTGGTGCGGTGGCCGACCCGATCTTGGGTGCCGGATGGCTACACCCAAACTCCCTCCGAACCTTTCCTGCAACAAGAACAAGGCCTATCCTAGGCTTGTGGGAGAGGGATGGCCCCGCCACCAAGCCCATAACTAACCCCGAAGAAGCCCGCTGAACCCTAAACTCTAAGCAGAAAACCCTGCGATACCATTTTGCCTGCCCGGCTGCCAGTAACCACCTACACCTCCGACCTGGCGATTGAGAAGCTCTGAAAGTTTGCAAAACTTAGGGCTCTTGTTTTAGACGTCCTATATTACAGACTGTAGTGTTGGGTTTTACAACTGGCTGGGACACGGCTGTTTAAGCTTTGCATCACGAGTGCTTTGGCTGCAAGACTACATGTCTCAGAATTCTATGGATTTTTTGGGGGCGCTCAAGTTAAGCTGTCGCAGTCGCGCTTGCGACGCGATGCCCCAACGATGAAAGCCCAAACTTAACACAATGGACCGGTGGCAGTCTTACCAAGGAGGGGATTGCATCTTGCAAAAGTGCAGCTAGACAATTTTTCGGCACGCTACGACTCACTCTAGTGGTTGGGAGTTTACCATGGCCAAAAGCCATACAACTGGTCAAAGAGACAATGATTCTACACACTGTTGGGGTGCAGGAAACCTCTACGCTCTAAAAATCATCTGCCAAGACCTAGATCGAACCTTGTAGCACCCTGCATGCCTTCAAGCGACCAGCGCCTTTTTGCGTGGACAAAATAAGATCCAAGTCTTCTTATAAACTATAAACTGCACCAACCAAAACAAAGAATAGGATGACCTAAACCCCAAACCCTAAACCCATGGAGACTTTGTCTTCCTGTTAAAACACAACTCGAACACCCTGAGCCGCAAACCCTAAATTTGACACGCTACACCCTGAACCCCACTCCACTACTTGCTTAAGAACCTCTAAAAAAACTATACTACCCTTATAAGTTTGGGTGATTCTTGAGCAAATAATAGCAATGCAAGCATGTCGGAGAAGCCAGACGGGCAAACCCCCCGGCCCTGGACGGAGAAACGTCAAGCAGAAATCTGAAGACGCTTGGTTTGAGGATCTGTAAGGTTTAGGGCCTTCCACCAGCCCCGTCCCGAACGATTTTCTCTAGCCCAACATGTTGGATGGGGGTGTCTGATGCTCAAGGAAAGGTTTCAAACCTGCAGACGTGGAATTTCTCGAGAAAGCAACCCAATATTAGTCCAATACAACACCAAGATAATCCCAGTTTCCATGTAATTTTCCATGTTCTTTTCCATTTGATTCTCCATAATTAGGGGAAACATAACCCTAAACCCTAAACCCTAAACCTTGGGTACTACCCCTTCAAGACCCGTGAGACTGCAAGGGCCACCTCCCGGATTCAGTAAGTTTAAGGAGCTTTTGTGCTGGGAACTTACCAGGCGGGTACCTTACAGAAGGCTTACAAGAGGACAATGACAAGTATAGAGGGCTATGCAAGGCAAGAATGGGCTGGGGGAAACCGTCTACCAGACAAAATTGCATCACGCATTTTGTGAACAATGCACGTGGTACATGCCTGCCTTTGTGCAACCCGTTGCTGTCTACTTGCTCAGGAGCCCTTAGTTGAAGTTACCAACCCGTAAACCCTAAACCGTGTGGTTCAGGGTTTTTGGGGAGGTTTGCTGGCTC
The DNA here is from genome assembly GCA_905231905.1 of Symbiodinium pilosum. Lineage (NCBI taxonomy): Eukaryota > Dinophyceae > Suessiales > Symbiodiniaceae > Symbiodinium > Symbiodinium pilosum. The sequence goes on along the minus strand of CAJNIZ010046200.1, from coordinate 27,031 downwards.
CTGTTTCATTGGTATTCCGTAGTCCCTTCCCCCTTAACCTGGGGCTCAGTCTGCAAATATTGCATGCATTGGGCGCCCCAAAGTCTATAAATAGTACCCACAGTGAACTATGTTGGAGCCCTGCGTCAATAATACCCTAAACCCTAGATTCCCGCCAGTCTGCACTGGTACTGGTACTATACTGAGAACACTGATGATAAAAGATAAGTGCAGTGTAGTAGTTTCCGTTTTCGTTTCCATTATCCCCATATAACCCTAATATGCTATAGTAGTTTCCATTTTCTTTTCCATTATCCCTATATATTCCCGTATATTAAGCGGTACGTATTACAGCTAAAGCCTGATAATTTAATATACTATGCGGGCCTAGATATTTACCTATATGATGTTGAGGTCCATTTGAGGTAAATTATAATATAAATATACAAGGAATATGGACCCATAATGTTGGTAATTATTTAGCTATGCTGATATAGCCAAGGTCAGACGGTTCTTTGATGGAAGCAATCTACGCAGGAACAGAAAAGACAGCGGTCTGGATTTATGATCTGCTGGTTTGTGTTCATCTCCATGAAGCCCTAAACCCTCAACCCTAAACCCTAAATCCTAAACCCTGAACCCTAAACCCTAAATCCTAAACCCTAAACCCTAAATTGCTCCAAAAATTGAGAATTCAAGGCAGAGTAGAAGGGAACATGAGATTGAGACAAGAGCTTCGTAGGTGAAGTCTACTTCAGCTTTCGGAAGGCGTTGTGCTAGGGTTTAGCGTTTAGGGTTTAGGGGTTTAGGGTTTAGGGTTCAGGGTTTAGGGTTTAGGGGTTTAGGGGTTTAGGGGTTTAGGGGTTAGGGTTTGGGGTTTAGGCTGATATACCAAAGACAACGAAGCTCTCCGCTCCAAACCCAGCATTATCCAGCGTCCGTGGGTAGCCCCGAACAGATGGAAGGGATTCTGAGACATGTCCGTTTAAGTTACAGGGTCAGCGATGGGAGTTTGCTCAACTGGGGAAGTCATCCTACAGCCTCCTTGGACTTGCATCACTAAAGTACCCTAAACCCTAAGCCCTAAACCCTAAAAAAGCTGTCGGGTCCCTTTAGGCTGCCTGTTGCAATTTGGCACCTGGTCTCTAAAGGAAGCCCTGCGCCTCAACGGGTATTACTGCGCTCGCGAAACCAGTAACCACGAGCGTGACTTCCGATTGCATTCGTCTTGCACAACCTAGGGGTTTCTTTTCATATCCCCAATATGCTGAGGTTGATAGTCCATGAACAGGCAACCTGAAAGCGGCTTTCAATTTAGGGTTCAGGGTTTCAGGGCTTAGGGTTTACGGGTTTAGGGTTAGGGGTTTAGGGTTTAGGGGTTTAGGAGGAGGGGCCTGTAAGCGCCTCCCTATTTCTTTGGCGAGGGTCGCGAGAAACATTAGGGTGGTTGTCAAAATTATGGCCCCTTTTTTGGATCCCTATGATAATACGGCACCTAATATTTAGGGTACCCAAAAACGGACCATGATTTTGACAACCACCCATTTGGAGTTTGGGGTTTGTTGGCAAGATACCCACTCCCGTAATTGGTCTCTCAAGACAGGCTTTTGGGTTTGTAGCGCCGGGGCTCATTGCCCCCTCTGGGCTGTAGAGGGGGATACTTTTCTTGAAACATTGTTTGTGTGCGTTAGTGCTCGTGGTGATTCCAGAGTTCAACAAGTTTGTTTGCAGAGTTTGTTCGGACATTTGGGCACGGCGCGCCTCCTTTTCGAGATCTGCATGTTTCAAGTTGAGATTACAACTAATCCGCCCCTCCACGGCCTGCGGTGTAGGAATCTCCAGAAGAGGACTGATCGCCACCTAGTTCTTCCGCACGGCGGAGGCTTCGTAATCTATGCTTTGGGAAACAGGCTTACGATCGGGTTCTGGCACTCCTGGTTACACACTGCTCATCAACAACCGCTGGTTGGAATTTAAACAGAGTTTAACTCACATCAAGGGCCTCGACTAGCTCCCTAAACAAGTGAAGATAAAGGCCAACCCCTAAACACTCAATCACAAATTCCTACATGCCCTAGATGCTAAGGCTTGGGGCTTCAATCTTCAAAGGGTTGAAGAATTCATCCATCTCTAACGCAATTTCTGAACTTCTGGGGTCGCTTCAGGGTTTAGGTTTAACAAGAAGCAGATATCATTGGGATATATAAAGGGGGACCCCCGGTCCTGAAAACATCCATATACTAACCAATGAGATGGGTATCCTGGATTGTTGCCACGGAAAGACTTGGAGACATGACACTTATTCGTGTGCATTCTTGATTCACATCATGCAAAGGTCGCAGCCTTCAGTACCCACTCCCAGATACTGTTTTGTGGCACAGCAGCACTCATTTAAACATGCAAGCTGTGATTCCACAGGGCGTTTGCCTACGTGACATATCACAAAAAAAAATCCAAGATGCTGTTGAATACTAGGACACTAGGACGGGATTAGCTCATCTCACTCGGTGCAAGTTCACAGTATCTACTGCAAACGCCGGGCTTGGAAAGAAAGACCGTAAATCTGGCTGATCGATTCGCCAAGAAGCCAGGCGATGTGAGATAGCAACCCTAAACCCTAAACCCTAAGCCCTAAACCCTAAGCCTGACCCCCAGTAGGGGAACCCAACAGCTCGTATGGCATCAGCTCCAGGACAGTCCCTCTCAAAAAAAGCGTACAAGCCTGATTCGCCTAAACCCTCTTGTACACGGTTTAGGGTTAAGGGTTTAGGGTTTAGGGTTTAGGGCACTTTGGAGGCTGGGGCCCTTTCTCTACTTTAGGTCATTCCCCCGTACTTAAGGTTCAGGAAATTCTAACCCAATGATGCTTGTACCTGTAACCCAATGATAAGCCGCAGTCGTGCGCTCAGCCCTGAACCTTGAGTTTCCACAAAAGCTAGTAGGAGTTAGAATAGGCTCTCCGCAAACCCTTTCAGGAGAGTTACCGTGACGGGGAGTAAGGGGGAGTGGTCAAATCCACAGTGCAATGGAAGGCTCAACATTTCAAAGACCCCTGACCAAACAAAGGACTTCAAGGAGATTCTAGTAAGCTCTGTCAATCAAGACTAGGCAGGAAAGATTGCGCAAGACACTTTTGAAGTACTTGGTAGCGCCTTTGGCAAGGCCATGCTGAAGCCAAGCTTTAAGCTCTGCCGGGCAAACTCTGCGACATGAGAACCGAAAGGACGGAACTTCGAGAAAACATGAGGCGTTTTGGAGAAAGGAACTCCTCAGACCCTAAACCCTAACCCTAAAACCTACCCTACCTCTGAACCGCTGAGGTACTGAGTAGAAGCCGGAAGGTGGTATAATCTCCAGACCTGGCAAGATCTCAGGGCTTAGTGAAGAGGGAAAGGATTCAAGATCTGCCTGATGTCCTACCATCTTGGAACGGTGTACCCGAACAGAGATCTTAGATGGCCAGGCCCAGGCAGGGTTAAGCGTTCAGAGGCAGTGGAAAGTAAGAAGCTTTGTGTGCCATTGGGGTTATAGTCTAAACTCCTAGTACCCCCCTTAATGACCCCGATAATAGTCCCCTACATAATCCCCTGTTTAACCCCCTTTAAGGAGTTTAGACTATAGCACATATGAAGCAAGATTGCCAGCCCCTGCATATGGGCTCATTTCTAAACCGCAAACCATAGCGCTCCATGGGGCCATGGTTGAGGGTGTTGGAATGCTTCCAGCAAGATCACCTCTTGTCGCATTCCTGCTAGAATTGCTTGATCCAGCAAATCAGCTGCATGTTCTGCAAGAAGCAAGTAGGAAATGAAGTGAGGCCCTTCAGCGCATCCTTCAGTGGCTGTGTCTCAGAACCGTGGCGTAAAGAAAAGGACACAAGTCTTTATGGGGCCTCTTTGGGGTTTCATGTTAGTTTGACACTGAAGCCCTTACTACGCTTTGTCAGCAAAAGTTTTTTCACAATAACAATAGGCCAGGGCAGGACCTGCCTGAGAGGCGATGACTCAAGGATATAGATATAGGGATGACTGCTGGGACTCAATCGTAGCTGTTTGGGGTTTGGCGGTTTTATAGTTTACTGTTCAGGGTTTGGGGCTTATGCTTCAGGATATTCGGATGCCCAGGGAAGTCCCAACTATGACTGTAGTCACCAGATGATAAGTCCCCCAATACTCCAAACTCCAAAGCATGGTACGTACAGTTACGGGCTTCGAATTACAGCTGGAATTGGGCGGCTATACTTACCCTGGGCATCAGGAAGCCAGTCCGTTAAGCCGGGGGACTCTAAACCCTAAACTGTTTCCACGGAGGCTGCCAAAAATTTACACCGCGGATAAGGAGAGTCTTATTCAGGTATCATACATTGATCTTGGGGGAGCCTGTCGAGTCATACGGAGCAGGGACTCATGCTGAGAACGGCCTGTTCCAAAGTCTGTTTGTGCCGTTGATGGCTGTCTTTGCGGTGGGAAACACTGAAAATTAAACTCTGCCTTCAAGTCCTAAAGACCTGAAGCTTCAATCCGAAACACCCTGAAACCTAAACCCTGAATCTTAAACCTGAAGTCTTCAACCACAAAGCAAAGCCGCAAGCTCCACCCCAAATCCTAAATCTTAAACGGCCTTGCGTCACTCCTTTTCGCGGGATTCCATCCAACCGGTTTATAAGATCTGGATCATGTGAACCCTAAACCCTAAACCCAGGCAAGCCCTAGATTCCCTTCTCTCAATCATTTTTGTTTTTGGGTGGGAAGGTCACCCCTGAGGGCTTATATTCCCTCTTCATTAAGTAGATAGAATATGGCTTTGGGTATAATATAATAAGATCCTCATAAACCCCATATTCTATCTACTTAAGGGGGACTATAATGTTTAGTCAGGGGTGGGCTAGGGGGGGGGCTGGGACAAGCAAATCTCTGTCATTCAGGGTTTGGGGAGGAACCTACGCAACGAAGGCAACTCCTTTACATGACGTGTACTTGCCGTTCATAGCCCCATCATATGAGCTATAGTCTAAACTCCTAGTATCCCCCTTTGTAACCCCTAGGAATTTAAACTATAGTTCATATACATACAGATCCATCCGTCAGCTCCCTTAACCCGTTCCCGTCACACTATTGCTAAAGCAGAAGTCGGAGTAGAGTCCCCCTTAAGTAGATAAGATATGGGATATATGGGGATCTTGTTCCAATACACCCAAAGCCATATTCTATCTACTTAAGGGGGATCATAAGTGTCAACTCTCCTTCACGATGCTCACATTACGGTGGTACAACACATCCACAGCCCTCTTAAAATCACTCCGGCCCCTGACTGTCCAAACTTTTCACCCATAACCCCGAACTGTGCACAGGCAAGCCGGACACCCCCCACACGGTTTGCAGGAACTGTTGAAGGTTTTTTTGGCTGCGTGTGCTTCCAGATATCTGGGGATTGCGCACGGATTCTGGGATCCCCACCAAGAATTCAACAGGCGTACTTTTAGGGTTTATGAGTTAGGGTTTAGGGTTTAGGGTTTAGGGGTACTTGTCAAGCAGTTCAGGACACCCTATACCATCTCATACAAGGAATCTGGAACCCTAATGTTGGTAACCCCAAAAGATCAGGCCCATGTAATACCCGTAACAGGGTTTGTTATTGGGGGAATATCCCTTGACCCAGAACCCACATCCCTGAACCAGAGCCCATTTAAGATCTTGTTTCCCAGCAAACTAGCCGGCATGGCTACTAGTCCATCCATCCTTGCGCAAGCACAACACTCGAAAGCCTAAGGGGAATGATCATCCCCTACCCTAATGGTTTTAGGGTTTAGGGTTTAGGGTATAATATCCCCCCCAAAGATGTCATACTATTTGGGGGAACGTCGCTTCTTACGGGGGTTGGGTGGGCTTCTTGTTAGGGGGAGCGGACAATACAGTTTCAACTAGAGCTACACCCCCTCCTTCGTAGCCGTACATTGGGGACTATGGGAACTATAGTGGAATGATCTACCCATGGCACTTAAATACCCTGGAAATTCGTAAAATGGGGAGGGGTAGTTGGTGACCCTACCAGGCTAAGTTGGGGCCTTTAGGAGGCACAAGACCAGATGTACGGTATTGAGGGATCTCGGACCCAGACTTGTTTGGATGGAAGAATAGATGGGTAGAACAAGCAACTTGCCGATATCTTTCTTGAAGAATAACTACTTACATCATGTCGAGGGTTGTGTATTCTGCTCCCCCTTTACCATCCTCGCACCAAACAGGCCCGAAATGAGGCTTAGTTTCTTGTTCAGGGTAGCAAAACCAATAAATGCACAGCTCTACCTACAACAAGAGTTCTGACTATGGAGCAATCTCTTTCTTAATTAGCATAGACTTACCGAACAAACGGGGAATCATGCTGCCATTTTGCTACCATGATTCTTAAATCCTAGACCCCCAGCCCTGAGACGCGGTCTACGTTTTGGGCTGAACCCTGAAACTGCAGGGCCGTTTCTCTCAGAAGCCCGTCTCTACACCCTAAACCCTAAATAGTAGTTTCCATTCTATTTTCCATTTCATTTTCAATTATCCCAATATAACCCCAATATATAGCCTATTATACCCCTACGTAACCTCTATATAATCCCATCATCCTCTATAACTCCAATATGAAACAATAGACCCTATTGCGTGCAGCTGGAACCCTTTTGTGTGTCTCTCGGTCTGGGCGGAGGAAGCTCGAAAAACACGGAAAATTGGTATATGGGAAAGCCCCAGTTACCAGCATGCAATACCCTATAGTCTCTTATTTTGATAATGGTGATAATAATCGTAAGAATATAAAAACTTATTACAATAATCGTAAGAGTATAATAAGCCTCCTATTGTCTCTTATTTTTGATAATAGTGAGAATAATCGTAAGAATATAATAAGTGCCAGACAAAAACAAGTCTCCGCGTCTTTTCGCTCTTGTTCTTGGATTTTATCGCCTTATCCGGTAAGGCTATGACGTGCGAAATGTTGGCTTGGCTTAGACGGGAATGTCTCGAAATAACGGCTATATGATCCCGAGTGGGGACCCAAAAGTCCTCTCATAATCCGCCTAACCCCAAAACCCTAAACCCTGACCGTAAACCTTAAGTTCCATAATCCCCCCAAGCCCAAAACTCCAAACACACCTTTTTGAGAAATCCTCCCCATTATATCCTAGTGTCCACTTTATTTTCCATTATCCTCATATATAAACAAAATGTATACCCTAAACCCTAAACCCTACAGTAGCTTCCGTTCCCTTTTCCATTTTTGAGAAATCCCGGATGACGCTCTGGTAGCCTGGCCATGGATGGGCACCGCCAAGACAAAGTTTAGGCCTAAGAATGGCTTATGGTTTAGGGTTTAGGGTTTCATTAAAGGGCGCGTAGGGGGTTATATAGGGGTGTATAGGATTTAGGGTATGTTAGGGTCTATTTTGGGGGGATTTTAAGGATGTTGGGCTTAGGGATGTAAGGTTTTGTGATGTCGGGCTTAGGGATAGGGCCTAAACCCTAAACCCTAATTCAGGGGGCTAAACGCAGGTTTAAGCTTTTTTAAGCTGCAAGGGGTTTGAGGTCTAGGGTATATGGTTCAAAGGTTCACGGCTTCGTGCTGGGTCTCAGATGGCTTAAGGGTTTGAGGTCCAATCTGGGATGTAAGCCAAGGCAAGCCTACCCTAAACCCTAAACCCTAAACCCTAAACGAGGAAGTCTCCAAAATGGGGAATCCCTGCCTGGAGGACCCTAGGGAGCTATAGAGACCAAGCTGCCATAAGGAAACCCTACTACATGTCCATATTCTGGTAACTTTGTTGGAACCCCTTCACATCAGCCTAGAAAATGACCCGCGCTCTTTAATATGGCTTGAAACTTACCGTTACGCTCTCAGACGCACATCCTACTCAGATTTTCAGCTTGCCCCGAAACACCAGGAACCACATTTGCCAGAATGGTTGAGAGCCCCTCTTGGAGGGTTCAGGGTTTAGGGTTTGGGGTCCCATGTTTTTGGCTACCCCCCTATATTCGTGGAAATCCAAACCCTAAACCCTAAAGCTTCAAGCTTTCGCACAAACCTTTGGCCTTGCCCAAACCCTCTACATTCTTGGTAACTATAACTCAGTATTACCCTAAACCCCAAACCCTAAACCCTAAACCCTAGACAGGCTGGGGGTTTCCCTGAATGGAGAATCAAATGGAAAAGAAAAAAGCAAGAGAAATGGAAGCCCTCAGTCACTTCAAGGGGTATATCATAACCCTAAACCGTAGTTTCCATTTTACTTTCCATTCTCCCAATATAACCCCATTATAACCCTAAACCCTACACCCTAACCCCTTAATGACATTGCAGTATTCGAGACCCAGCCAAGCTTCGACGGCGTTCTTCGCCAGGAGTGAAGGAATGGAAAAGAAGGTGGGAATTCCATATAGATACCCATTGGGGTAAGATTGGGATTTTCTTGGTGTTAGATGGGGAAACTACCATCTAGGGTTTAGGCTTCGGGAAATGGATAAGAAAATGGAAGCTACCATCATCGTAGTAGGGATGATCCAAGAGTTTCTATAGAGACCCTAAACCCTAAACCTTAAACCCTAAACCCTACAGATCCATTCCTCCATTCCCTCCTGACAACGAGCAAGAGTCCCGACTGAGGTTGATATTGAGTCTGATATTCGTCAGATATTGGAGAGGAGGCCTTCCATATCGAATGCTTCATAAATAATGCGGGAATACTTTCTTAAGGAGCCCTCCCTACGAAGCATCAATGGACCAAGGTGAAATCGTATCGAGCTTATATGCCCTTACTGGACAAAACTTGGTGTCTTTTTTCGGGGAATGCAGCAAGTGTCTCACAGAAGAATACATCCAGTTCTTCATGGTAGTAGCCATGCTGGATAAAATACTATTGCCCAGGGCCATCAATGGAGCTTTTTGGCGGGGGTCCTAGGAGCATTCCCAACAAGGTGCCAGTAGATGTGCAAAAAAACTACGGGGGGGAAGGGTGGGTACAGTGACTGCACAGGCGGAAGGCCGCGCGAAGCTCTGAGAAGCAATACAGGAGGACTATGCTGCTTCCGCGCTTGATGGCCACAAATCAAAATTGCAGAATTGATAGGCCATCAATCAAACTTTGGACAGTGCCTCCAGCCACAATCAGTTTCAAAACAGCGTATGCGGAGATCACCGTACCTTTCCCTGGACATGCTTGCCTGATTCCCGAGTGCTGTAGACCTCAACTCTTTGGGTTTAGGGCCCGGTTTAGTGTGTAGTGTTTAGGGCCCATGGCACCACAAAACACAGAACCCTTACTACCAGCATGTTCTCGGCGCCCTGCGGCAAGCAATCCCTGACTGGTCAACGTAGCTGGGGAAGAAGTGCGGCACGTCGAAGGGTGGAGAAGTCCTGATATGGTTTAGGATTGAGGCTGTTCTTCATCAAAACTGTAAGCACAGAATTGCATACCTTGTTTTAGGAGATGGAAACCCTAAACCCTGAGACCTAAACCAAAAGCACCTAACACAACAAGAATCGCAACCCGTGGCCAGCAACAGCTGTTGCCAAGCCCTAAACAAACCTTAGTCGAGCCCGATTTACACCTTACTTGGGTGTCTGGGTGGGGGTAGCAATCTGCTACAAGTATACAATGAAGGGGATATTCATGTACTAGGGTTGGGGGCTTGGGGTGTGGGTGAATTCATTATAATGAGGGAGGGGGGTTACGTTCCGGCGAGAGGATTATTCTTGCATATGGAATGAGTGATATAGTCTATTTGAAGTACCATATACTATAATTATACAAGGAAAATGGAACCATAATTTTGGTAGTTTAGGCCCCTGTAATTGGCGGGATTCGGTGCAGAAGACTGGATTCAAGCTTAAGCGAGATGGTTCAGCTACGGGGCTTGCTTTGCAAAGGTAGTCCCCCTTGAGTAGATAGAATATGAGGTATATGGGGATCTTATTTTAGTATACCCAGAGCCATAGCTTATCTATCTAGGCAAAGGGAACTATACCCTAAATCCTAACCACTAAATAGTAGTTTCCATTTTCTTTTCCATTATCCCTATATAACCCCAATATAACCCTAATATTCTATTTACTTAAGGGGGACTATGAGCTGGCCTCACATTCCGTAGTGCACCATACACCCAAGAACTCTGAAACATTAAGTTATAGTCCCCCTTAAGTAGATAGAATATGGCTTTGGGTATATTATAAATAATAGGATCTCCATATATCCCATATTCTACCTACTTAAGGGGAACTATAACTACAGTCCAAGTGATCAAATGAAAGTGTCACGTTCAGGAGTTTTGTTGTTCTGAAACGCGTTTAAACATACCTGCGACCAATTCGAACCAACGCTTCAACCCCCTCTCCAAAAAGAACACAAACGCGCAGTCTCTTTTCTATAATATGCCCCCGTGAAGCTAATTAGAACTCATCCCAGCTGCATGTTCCCAACCTTGCCTGCAAATATGTTAACTTAGCACGCAGCGAAAGGACAAGCTGTACCTATCCTCATCTGAGTTTTTTCCAAGCAATTTCTACAGAATCTGCTATAAGAACCTGCAACATCCTGTTGTGTCTCCGGATGTCCCTCGGGTTCACCCTGGCTCCCACTTTCGTAACCCTAAACCCTAAACCCCAAGCCAATTAGCTTCCCAGTAGCGGCTCGGGCGGCTGCAGATAGGTTTGTGCCTGCACGGGTTAAGGTTTATGGTTTAGGGTTTAGGGTCTTGGATTCAGGGTTCACGGCTTACGTGAAGCTTTAAATTGGGGACTTTGAGGGCTTGTAATTGGGTTAGTTTCCGAAATTCGGGCCCCGGAATGGGGATATCCTCGGTCCGGTGGAGTTCCCGCGAGAAGAGCCATAATACTAGGGAGCTGCCATTTGTAGACCCCCAAACCCTGAACACTCCCATGCCCCAAGTGCGGTATCATCCCCATGATGAAGACCGATAGTCACTTATAGTCCCCCTTAAGTAAATAGAATATAGGGTTTAGGGGTTAGCCCCCCTAAGTAAACAGAATATGGGGTATACGGGGATCTTATTCTAATATACCCAGAACCATACTCTATCTACTTACGGGGGAGTATACCCTCATGTATAATAAAGCCCGGACCCGTGACTTTTTGAACATACCCATCTCAGATCGCATGGGATGAATGCGCAGAAGCTGGTGGCCTCAAGGGCAAGGTCGCTGAAAAAACGGCCCGTTGCCACAATGACCTCGCATCATTCGGTGAATCCGCAACCCCACGGAACATGTGTGTCAATCAAGACGTTGGAATTATTAGACAGGAGTCCAGTTCAATGAAAAAGTATGAATTTGAGATAGCGTGGGGATGGCTACGGAGAACGGGGCAGATGCTTCTCAGTTCGCCTGAACCTCTGTGTAAAAATCAGCTAAAGACCAACCCAAAAGTATAATAAACTCACGATTACCATCTTGCCTGTTATACTATGCAAGTGAAACTATGATAAGCCCCCCTAAGTCCGCTATTATGACTATAGTGGCTGTGCGTACCAGTTCTATTTTTGGGTCTCGTAATGGGCCGACAATCTACGGCACCTGTCTATGGTGGGCGCCTTAGCCCCTCGCCCGCGATGGCGAAAGGTCTCCACCTAGCCCTGTTTCAGCACAGGCACGGCTGCGGCACCACCCACGGTAGACCCGGAACCGGGAGTCCTCCTTGCAACAAGTACTGGTTGCTTAATAATAAATTCAATACGCTAGACCTTCAGCTCAAAACTTTGGGGTCCAGGGGCCCTTCTGAAAAGGTCCTGGGGGGTTCAGGCCCTCCTCTGCGAGAGCCTCAAACAGGCCCGAACGCCTCCACCTCCCAGCGCCTCTACCATGACCTCAGACCTCCCCGGTCCCCCCGAGCCTCCCAGAACCCTCTTTGAGCCCCAGTGCAGGGCCTCCCATTTCCAGTAAGGTTTGCCAGAGCTAAGGCTTCCTCCATTTTGGAAAGGTCCACCAGGACTCCGCTTGAAATCTCCAAGAAGTGCCAGAAATGACTTTTTTCGGGGTGAAAGCCTTTGAACATCCTCTAGGGGGCCTGCAAGAAGGTTTGAGATCCCCTCAACAACGGAAGCATCAAATGAAATGAATTTATGCTGTTGAACTGGACGGACCTAACTGAGTTTAGGTCCTAAACCCTAAAAGGAGTAGGTTTGGGTGGCTTGGCCGCATCACACGGCGTGGGGCGGGTGATTGTGTTAGATGGCCCTCTACAGTCAGGCCATGGCAACACCTCGCACGCAGCCATGCACTTGAAGAGTTCGACACTGCATCATCACTGCTTGCACGGTAACTCACAACAAACCCTTAACCATAAACTTTGAACCCCGAAACCTAAACCCTGATCCCTAAACCCTAAACCTTGAACCCTGAACCCTGACCCCTCACCCTAAACCCTAAACCCTGAACCCTAAACCCTAAACCCTAAACCCTCTTTAGCTTGGACTGAGCTCCCGCTCCGGCCTCTGCGGTTTCGATGCCGTAGGCAACTTGCTCCTCTGCCGGACAGCAGGGTTTGCTACTTGAACCAAAGAAGTTCGTGGTTGACTGCTCTAGGGTTTATATTGGGGTAATATCGGGATAATGGAAAATAAAATGGAATTAAGGGTTTAGGGTTTAGGGTTTCGGGTTAGTTGTTTAGGGCTGGGGTTTTTTAAGGGGTATGTAGGGTTTATAGGGGTAATATAGGGAATATAGTGGGATGTGTATCAAGCAGCGAAACTGAAAAACCTAGATGATGCACGTTTACTCTAAGCTGGGTGCTACGTACCCTCATTAAATGTACTACGCAACTGCCAGCCAATGCTGGATGTCTTTCGCCCGTGCCTACCGAAGAGCTTTCACTAAAAAAGGACTGTTCCAACAGCTGAGACTGCTTACGAATGACTTGGGCGGTTTCAGATCACAGTTAGGTGGCCACTGAGGATCCGACGAGTAGAGTTGAATTTAACAGTTTGCTGCCAAGTCGCATAACAATCATCAAAGCAACATCCTCACAAAGATGCCTTGCCGTGCTTCATCCTTGCTATAGGGCGGCTACAAGGCATGGCAGCATCCAACTAACAGGCAAACTAGCGCAGGTTACACGATGTAACAAGCCTAAGCGTGATTTTCAATTCGAGGACATTTCTATGCTTTGCGTGGGGTGGAGCCAGAAACCGTCCTGAAGCCAGGAAACCATCCGGCAGCGTCAGGCCCGCAGACCCACATGTGGGCAGCACTGAGTACATACGCTGCACAGTAATAACTAGAGAGAGAGATAGATAGATAGAGATATGTAGATGGATACATACGTACACAACTTGAATTCAGAGCCCCGACAATTCCCCTATGCAGGCTAATGTGCCCGTATTAGAAACCTATACTGTCAACCTTGAAATCATGCCAACTAAAGTTCTGAAACAACCCACGCACCATCAACACCCAAACAATCTCAGTACTATGCACCCGGCACAAAGCTACAGTCCCCCTTAAGTAGATAGAATACGGGTTTGGGTAAATTCTAATAAGATCCCCATAAACCCCATATTCTATATACATAAGGGGGACTAGAACTCCTAGCCCCTAAACCCTATATTCTATCTACTTAAGGGGGACTATTATATGCATCATAAGAAGTGCTTCCGTTGCACCAAAGCCAGCCCCACCTTAAGCTTGACTAAGCGCTGAACCATGTGAGCCATAATCTAAACTCCTAGTAGCCCCCTTAATAATGGAAAATCAAATTGAAAGAAATTGGAAATGAAATGGAAGCTGGGATTCTACAGGGGATTATAGGGGTTATAGTCTAAACTTCTAGTAGCCCCCTTAATGACCCTAGAATACTCCCCAGCGCAAACCCCTTTAAGGAATTTAGACCCCTAAAACCTAAACCGTAAACCCAATATAATCCCGTATATAGCCTCTTTTATGGAGTTTAGACTATAGCTCATATGAGACACTCAGCAGGAGACTCTACCCTGGTCGCTCAATGATGCAAGCAGGGAGGTTAAACTGGCCGCAGCGAGAAAAAGTCTACCTCTAGCTGTTAGAATGTGGCTTTGGGTATATTGTAATAGGATCTATATTATAATAAGATCCCCATATATTCTATCTACTTAAGGGGGACTATACGTATAGCGCCCCAGAGCATCTTGACCCGAAGCCCAATCGCCTGCAATTTCAAGCAAAAACGATCTGACCTCATCCTAAGCAAAACCCCCTGATCCCTCAAAGCAGAAACCATTCTAGCCCTCTCTACTCTAGCCATAAACCCCTAAACCCTAAACACGAAGCTTCCCCCCCCTGCCCGCCCCCTTGAAAAGTCCCACATCTGGACCAACAGATGGTTTAGCCATAGACCCTTCATTCCAGAAACAATCATGGACCAATGGTCAGCCTTCATGCTGTGCAAACAAGGTGAAAGCGTAGCAAAGAAAACATGATCATAGTCCTGAGGATTCCACAGGATGACAACTGCATCAGGATGTCTCTGCAACAATGGAAGAGTTTTACGAAACGTTCCTATGCAAACATTGCAGAACTCAGGCTCCATGTGAGGAAGAGTGAAAACCCCAACACTCTTCAAACTAGGTTTGAGAGAAAGAGCTTGTTTGGAAGTAGAAGTGTGGATCTCCATCTCAGTCCCAGGAAGAAATCTGTCAATCTCACGCAAGGCCTGAACTAGAGTAGAAGTGACAAACCTCTGAGGAGAAACAAATTGAAGACTCTTAGGTGACTTGCTCTTGTTGGTCTGCATGGCTGCAAACTCTTCCTTGGAAGGGATGGCAGACAAGGCATTAGAGTATCTGATCTGAGACTGAGATCACACAGACTTCCATCACCAAAGTCCTCCAAAAGATCTTCAAACAGACGCCCCTGCCTGTGATCTGACACACCTTGATCCATCAAGCGTGAGGTCATCAAAATGACAAACTTGGGGTCAAGTGCACTGCCATCACCACTGAAACGGTCAAGAGAGTGCAATCTGCTGAAAGTACCTTCAGGCAGATAAGACTTCAATGTCAAACTCGGACAGTTAGGATCCTTCTTGAAAGTGAAGGTATCAGAATGAAAAGTGTATCTCCACATCAGAGAACGGCAACCTTGAGATGTCCGGAAGCCGTCCTCAGAGGGGGACATGATGGACACAAAACATCCTCTGTCATCTTCCCATCTGGCCACATCAGCACAGAACTTCCAAAAAGCCTTTGTGGCCTTGTCATTCCATTGTTTTGAAACAACAGGATGGATGGATGATAACATTCTCAGGATCATTGTCAACAGCGGTTGTCCATGCCTTGGAAATTGACTGCATGATCTTCTTCATACTCCATTGATCTGTTAGCACTGGTACACCGGCAAGGAGACCAGACCTGGGAGTGCAAGCAGTCAGTCCTGAGGCTGAGGCTGTAATTTCAACAAAGTCGCTCTTCTCCTCTGTGTAGGTGTGATAACAGATTTCATGCTCATAACAACATGAGCAGCGATGACCTGATCCCTCACAAAGATGTGAGCCTTCAGGAGCATCATCTGCCTTGACTTCAGGTTCAGGATTCAAAGGAGTGGCTACGTCACGCCATGGGTCATGGT
>CAJNIZ010046200.1:0-11358 GCA_905231905.1 Symbiodinium pilosum | reverse complement strand
ACTGGCAGGAACTCTCAAAGCTTCATCCCCTGCCCCCCCCCGCTCCCCCCCCTCCCCCGGCCTGCCCCACTCTCCCTCCTTCTCCCCCCCCTCCCCTCACCCCCTCGATATCCGTGGGGTCCCAAGATCATCCTAGGTCCCATTTGACGTACCTCCCAGCTCAACAATACATTGCGGGTCAATCCCCCAATTGCCAAACAAAACGTGGATTGCTGTTTATGGTAACTTAATTTAAGTTACTATACCGGGGAAACAATATTAATATATATATATATACCCATTCTGGTAACTTAATTTAAGTTCCTTCACAGCCGCCCAGAAAGCCAATGCAAGCAAATCGTAGCAGCACTCCTGGTACTCTAAGTTACCATAATGGGTGTAAATGGGTGTGTGTATATAGGGTACATAGGTTATATAGGTTTAGGGTAATTTTGAGTCCCTTAAAAGCAACCCAGACTCCTGGTACTCGTAGTAGTCAAAAGTGAACAGCCCCTGAGCGAGCATAAGCTTTAGGATTATATTGAGGTTATATTGGGGTTATATTGGGATAATGGAAAATCAGATGGAAACCACGATTTAGGGTTTAGGGTTTGGGGGTCATTGCAGAGAACCTCTCAGCAAGACGTATCCATGGGTATCCGAGCAAAGATCTCCAGGACCTACTTCAACTCATGGTCCCCCTTAAGTAAATAGAATATTAGGGTTATATTGTGGTTATATAGGGATAATGGAAAAGAAAATGGAAACTACTATTTGGGGCTTAGGGTTTAGGGTATAGTCCCCCTTGCATAGATGGATTATGGCTTTGGGTACATTATAATAAGATCCCCATATACCCCATATTCTACCTACTTAAGGGGGACTATACCGTCTGAAGGGGGACTATACCTTATTGTACCGAATCCCTTTCACAGTACCCTGGATTTACTTTCGGAAGCCCTGATATATTGTCGATCCCGCTTGGGGACTGTATAGCCAGGATTTCGAGAAACTCACTGGCGAGCGTGATGGCAGCAGTTGCCCAAAGGGTCCATGTAGTCATATGGTATACACTTGGGCCTTAATGTAGGTATATGGGAACACCATTGGGCCCTAAGTACATGCCGTATACCTACCTGGACCCTTAGGGTTGTGGCTAGGCAGCAGTGTAATGCGGGCATTTCTCAACATCAGGCCTATGGATATTTCACTGGAGAAACACAATCCCTAGTATCCAGGGAGTGGCCACCACTAGGGTTTAGGGCGCAAACCCTTGATGGTAGCATGTGTTGTCTAAGTATAAATGCCCAACAACAGTACTTTCTCTTAGCCTGTATTAGGGACAACAAATCTCCAGCAACACTACCAATATGATGACCTTGACAACGCATGATTTGGGGGGTTCTTGGGGCCTTAGGGATACGCCAGGATTAGGGGGGTCGCCACTTGGCGTCGTGTTGCGCTGGGCTTTGAACCCTAAACCCTAAAGGCTGACACAAGGATTACACAGGGTCCATTCCCCCACTCCCTGACCACCAGCTACAGTAAATTGAGGGTTGAAGCAAGTAAGCCTTGACCCTGAACCAAGTAAGCCTTGACCCTGAACCTAGACCCACTCATGAATCCATGCAGCTTCCCGAATTCTGACATTCCATGATGAGGCGGCAAAGAATGTGTCACAACAGCCTTGCCCCCAGACCCTAACCCCAGCCCCAAAAAGTGCTCCACTCCTCTACCTACCCTACCTTGCTGGACAGCGGAGTGAGGTAAGATACCACAGAACAACCTTGATGACCTAACGGTAGCCCTTTTCAAGCAGGGCCCCTCCAGACAAACCCAAACCTCGCCTCAAGACACACCAGAATCGCTCAGCTGGCCAAACCTTACATGAGATGCTGTCGCACCTGCCTCAAGCTACTCCCTCGAAACTAAGCCCCGAGACCCTAAACCTAAACTCCCCCAATCCTGCCCAAAGGGTCCATGTAGTCAAATGGTATATACTCGGGCCTTAATGTAGGTATATGGGAACCCCATTGGGCCCTAAGTATATACCATATGCCGACCTGGCTGATTGTTTCCCATTGAAGCCAAAGAGGCCGTCTGGAGTGGCGTGCTGGTTGACTCGACGGTGCTTGTGAGGTAACAGTCCTTCTTGAGGGTTAATGTATATAGGGGGACTATAGGGATTCTATAGGGATAATGGAAAAGAAAATGGAAACTACTATTTCGGGTTTAGGGTTTAGGGTATATAATGTAGACCCCTGATTAACAACCCCCCCGCCTTAAGGGCCTTAATATCAGGATCCCTTTTATAACGCTTATTAGGGGGAGGGGGTTGATTAATCACAGGTCTGGTTAGGTTTCAGGGATGAAGGGTTCATAGTAGGGAGAAGGGTTTAGTTTTCTAGTCCTCCTTAGGTAGATAGAATATGGCTTTGGGTATATGATAATAAGATCCCCGTATGCCCCAGATTCTATCCATCCCGTATATAGCCCCCTTAAAGGGCTTTAGACTATAGCTCATCTGGAAACTCAGGTCTACAGCAGGCGCCTCTACAATGACCAATATTGTGGTCCTAGCTTCCGTGTGTAAGCATAGTGTAGAGTACCTCAACATTCCTGTCTGCTAAGAACTGTGCCTACAATCCTCTATTCCACTGACGCCCTGCCGAATATCATGCAGAGAGCCGATGCCAGCTGTCAACCAATGTATAGTAGCGTTTGAGTTTATATTCCCCCAAAGTGCACACCCAATAAGTATACCCAGCAAATATTTCTCAGAAGCCTATATTCTTACACCCACCGACAACCCTGAGAACCCGGCTCCAGGTCTATTATCACCCTAAACCCTAAACCCTGAACCCCTAAACCCTAAACCCTGAGAAAGTTCAAGGAGGAATGTCGGAATAGCAGCCTGGCCAGAAGCCGTAGATTTAGCATCCAAACCAAGCAGTGGGGCTTGAAGCAGTCCTGCACCCCTACTCTGGGTTGCTGTTAAGGAACTTAATTTAAGCTACTAAAGAATAGTAACTACTATTACTGTATCTGTATATATATATATCCATGCTGGTAACTTAATTGAAGTTCCTCATCAGCAGCCCAGTATTTCAGGCCTGCTCCAACTTGTTGTACTTGAAAGCGTTACCTCAGCTCACGTGCACAGGTTTGCTACGGGTTGAACTACAGTAACTACAGCTTACGGTCATATTCTCCTGATGAAATACTAGAACCTTAGAGAGACTAGGCTGTGGCTCAGCAGGTGGGGACTACAGTATCCCGATAATATACAGACATACAGCCACTGCTACAATACCCTTGGAACCGTAGAACCCTACCATGTTTGGCGGGGGACTGTATCCCCTAAAGCCTGAACCCCTTAACCATGGTGCAAACATAGGCTTGAAAATTCGATGGGTTCCTTATAAAGGTTGTACCCATAATGGTTCTTCACATTTTTGGGAATATGAGCTATAGGCTAAACTCTTTGAAGCTGGTTATATCGGGCATTATATAAGGCACTACTAAAGGCCTTCTTAAGGGAGATGCTAGGAAGTTAGACGATAGCTCATATGGGGACCCTCGTTCTGAAACTTCACGCATCAAGCCTCCCAAGAATTGACTGAAAGCTCCGTGCTTGCTCCCTACGTGTCCCCTGCTAAATATTGCCTGTACAATGTGTTTAGGGCACAGGGGGGAACTCTCCAATTTTATGGTTATGCGATGTGTTCTTTGCTTCTACCCCTGACTAATTACTTGCTCGCTGATTGATATCGTCGCAGTTTCTTTGTAATCTCTGCCAGCCCAAGGGTGTACTAGACCACCAAGGAGGTTCATGAGCATGTTGGCTGCACACGAGAAGGAAGGTTCCGGGTAATGCTTCATGGAGCCTTGCTCTAGCACAAGCGGACTGGGATGAATTCTGGCAGGCCACAGGGTGTCGGATATGTTGCTGGAGCTGCTCGGCGTGCCAGACCTTGTCAGTTCAACCCGAACACGATTTCGGGATAATGGAAAAGAAAATGGAAGCTACTATAATAATGGGTTATATAGGGACTATAGGGTATATATTGGGGATTATATAGGGGTTATATGGGGGATAATGGAATGCGTCTGCTTCAAAACAAGTCGTCTGTACGACGCAAGTGATGCATCGCTGCACAGGTTTGTACTCTGCTGACCACTGCTTGTAGAGCATCAATGATGGCTACTCTTGTCTGCTTCCACAACATCAAAGCCTCTGCGTTCTACCCAGTTCAGCCGGACATCATATGCAGATGGGAGTTCTCAAAGTGGGGAGCCCAGGGACTCCTCTGGACCCCAGAGAAAAGTAGGGATTATGGGGTGTTTTAATCGGGATTCAGGACTTGCGACATCAGAGTGCCCTATCTGCCGCGGAGTCTAAGAGCTGCGAACCTGATACTGGCAGCCACCCTCTGGCACCGGCGATATAAAAACCTTTCTCATCCCAAACCCGAAACCTCGAAGGGCTGTTTACAATCGAAGCCGAAGATGTAGGAATGAGACAAGGTAACCTCTCCGTAAGGGTCCATGCAGGTATAGGGTATATACTTAGGGCTCAATGGGGTTCCCATATACCTACATTAAGGCCCAAGTATATACCATATGACTACATGGACCCTTTGGGTCTGATATCTCTGACCTTTGCCAAAGCCGACAACCCCCAAGCTATGAGCACTGAGCCCCCAACACTCATCGGCACAAAGCTCTGGAGTAGTTGAAGTCAATAGAAAGTCATGCCTAGCGAGCCGAGGGTAAAACTGCATCAGGTATTCAAGGGGCAAGAGCCTTTGACTGGTTTTAGTGTTGCTGCGGCAGCCGTGTTCGTGGCCTTGGAAGGTTTAATGATCATGGCGGTTTTCAGGCCCTGGTGTTGGCAGCATGGTGGTGATGGTGATGGCAGTGGCGGTGCGTTCCACACCAACCCAAAGGGTCCATGTAGTCAGACGGCATATACTTGGGCCTTAATGTAAGTATATGGGAACCCCATTGCACCCTAAGTATATAACATATGGGTGGTTATCAAAGTTATGGTCCCTTTTTGGATCCCCATTATAATACGGCACCTAATATTTAGGTACCCAGAAAGGGATCATAATTTTGACAACCACCCATATACCATATACCTACCTGGACACGTAGGGCAAGGAATCAACAGCCGGTGGGCTGGGGAGCTGGCCATACGGAGAAGCCAGCATTTTCGACCTGCGCGAAGAACTTCTATAGGGAAGTCCCCTGGGTTTAGGGTTTAGGGTAAACCCTAAACCCTAAACCACTATAGCAGTTTCCATTTTCTTTTCCCTTATCCCTACATAGACCCAATGTGTAGCATAGGGAAGTCTACAGCATCTCTGGGCAAAGCTTGATAGGATCATAGGCAAGGTTTCCTGCAAGTGGTTTAGGGCTTAGGGTTTAGGGTGTCTGTCTTGGCTACGCGTTCAATAAAGAAAACTCCACGCTGTTGACACTATTTGTGTACTCGAGGGGCCAATATCAACCCCTTCTGAAACCAATTTCCATTCAATCTTCCAGTGTCACTTGATTATTCCATTATGGGAAATAAAGCCCCTGAACCCTAAACCCTGAACCCTGCACCCTAAACCCTAAACCCTAGCCCCTTCCTCTTTGTAACCCTGGGTCTGCAGAGGTGTTGCAGCGGCCGCATGTTAGTGACTTTGGAACCTGCAGCCACAGTGGGTATGTCTCAAAAGAGGCTGGGCCCTGGAAAAATCTAGGGATGTGTGATGTGTGTGTACACGTATACTACACAAGTTCAATAAGATGGGATCATAGGTGGAATTCTACAGAAAGCAGGTCAAGGAACTCCCACCTAGAAAACATGCCTTGCCCCCGCCTAGATTAATTGTGTGTATTAATCAGCGGCAGTCCTTTGACTTAATTCGCTAGTCTTCAGGAACAAACACTCTTTTTCCAGCTGTGCCTTCACCTTCACTGATTCTTCAGGTGCTTAGGATTTAGGGTTTAGGGCTTAGGGCTTAGGGTTTAGGGATATAAGCTGAACCATCTCTCAGGAATCCCTTAGCATCTGGCAGTTCCCTCCCAGGAGCTGCGGCACGGTCGGCCCTGAGGTCTTGAAGCTCGACCCGCGGATTCGCGTAACCCCTCATGAACAAATTCCCTAAGGCTCCAAATAGCCAAATGTCGGTACCATTTATAGACAGTGGGGCCCAATGTAGATATTATCTATAGACATTGGGGGTACGATTTAAAGACATGGAGCCCCAGGGATCCGGTTTAATTGGACTGACGTTCTTTGTTCAAGTAAACATACGTGAAAACTGGAAGGGGCCACGGAAAGTTGCCACCGTCGACCCTAGTAGGCTAGGCCCAGAATGATTCTCTTCAGTGCAACATGCGCGGAAAAACTGTCCTTGACATTTGCTTGCATCATTCCAGGTGGATGGATTGGCCCTAGCTGTGCAAGTCTCCATACACTCCTGACTTCCCCTTAGGCCCAGGTAGGTATATGGTATATACTTAGGGCCCAATGGGGTTCCCATACACCAACATTCATGCCCAAGTATATAACATATGACTACATGAACCCTTTCTGCTCTATACAACTTCTTAAAGGAGCAATATGGCGGTCCATGCTGGCTTGCCGTATTCAGGGACAGACGTCTTGCAGCTCCTGTTGTCCGTTCTAAGCTGTCTTGTGGAATGGATTCCTAAAGTAATGTTGAAATCATTCCAAACATTTAAGTCGCACGCTTCCCTGAACTACCATGCAACCCCAAAGGGCGCTATCATCGCGTGAGGAAGCTTTTGACTTCGCCCTGCTGACGCAGTCCGGGGCCGAGGGGCGCCTGGATGCACGTCAAGCCAACACTTCGTACTTCTTCTTGAGCAAACTCAACGCGGAGCCCCAAAAAGAGCCCAAGGAGAGTACTCTCTGGGGTTCCACGTTGATTTTGCGGGAGGGTACAGGGAGCCACACATGACGCCGATCCGCACGAATGAACGTGAGTTCCTCGCCTTGCGGCCGGGAAACATCATATGCAGTTTTTTTTCAAAATTGTAGGCCTCTCGTTAGGTGGGTTCTATACAACAAAAATACAAAGAAACGTGCGAAAAAGGCCAATATGTCTTGACTTCTTAGTGTTGGAGGTTGTCCCAAAGCCCATCACAGCTGCCAGAACCTTTCTTCGATCAACATCGTCGGCACACCAGGCATCAAAATCTTGGCTTCTGCACAGCTTCATGGCAATCATTGAGGAAACCGACGTGCACTGTGCCAATTGCAATTTCCTGGCCTGGTGGCCGCGAGTGGTGCTGCCGGGCCCGAATTCTGCGCACCCGCTATATACAATGCGGCGCATCAAAAGCATGATTCTGGTACTTGCACCTGCGAAGCCCGGAATCTTTATGGTCCCCCTTGAATAGATAGAAGATGGCTTTGGGTATATTATAATAAGATCCCCATATACCCCATATTCTACTTAAGAGGGACTATATACCTAGCTGGGGTGGATGATCCTTGCAAGCGTCACAGCTGATGTGCCTAGGTCCGTTGAGTACCCATGCTCCTGGGAGTTGTTCGTGTACGCTTGCCGTTGTTTCACCTAGGCCTCATCACATGATTTACAATTGAAACTACTGTATTATAATATTGGGGTTATATAGGGATGATGGAAAATGAAATGGAAACTACTATTTGAGTAAAAATCTTGAAGCCCTAAACCCTAAACCTTTAAACGCTAAACCCTAAACCTTTAAACCCTAAACCCTAAACCCTAAACCTTTAAACCCTAAACCCTAAGCCTTTAAACCCTAAACCCAGCTCCTGCGAGCCCACTGCAGGGAAGCATCCAAGCTCCAAAGCCTCTTACGCCTTAACCCCAAAGGGTCCATGTAGTCATATGGGGGATTGTCAAAATTAGGGTTTAGGGTTTAGGGTTTCTGGTGCCTTTTTAAGTCCCCTAAATTAGGCCCCATATGAGGCCCGGCATTCTAATAGGGACCTAAAAAGGGACGGCATATGCTTGGGCCTTAATGTAGGTATATGGGAACCCCATTGGGCCCTAAGTATATACCATATACCTACCTGGACCCTTAGGGAACCTTGACTCTGATAGACAAGCGCTGGAAGTCGGCTCGCGCCTGTCGGAAGGAGTTGATTCCACCGTGCTCCGTCTGCAATTGCACCTGCTCGAGCAAAATAGGTTACATGGAAAATCCCAAAAGGGAGCATTCGGCCTACGAAATCCTGTCGGGCTGCACACACTGAGCAATCAGAGCTGTTGGGGTGGTAATCGCTTTCTGGGCGTTGGGGCATTCCCATGGCCCTCATCGTCGTCCGTTTGTCGCTGGTGTCGCTGCTGTGGTGGCGGCTTCGTCGTTGTCTTTGTGTTGTCACTCTCAGAAACTTTCAAGGCTCTCCAGTCCTCACTCGTACTCCTGGGGTGTCGAGGCCTCCTGGGGCGATACTTGTGGAGTTTCGATGCTTTTGGAGTCAAGGCCTTTCGAGGCCCTGCGAGGCCTCGACAAAATTCGGAAACGCCCTCAGCTCGCAAGATTACGAGGCCTCGGAGATTGGAAGTATTGTAATACTGCTAGAAGGTAATTTCCCCCCAAAAAGGGAACCCCAATATAAACCCCAAGATACTAAAGTCCTTGTTTTTGGGAGCCCCGAAAAAGTACCCCTAATTTTGGGAAACCCTAAACCCTAAACCCTAAAACCCTAAACCCTAAAACCCTAAACCCTAAAACCCTAAACCCCACTAGGCCTCGGGGCTGGACAGACTCTGGCACTGCCTCTCTTCGTTCGTACACTTACCAGAGCATCCCATGCCAAAATCAGAATTTAGGGTTATTTTAGGGTTCTGTAGGGGTTATATTAGGGTTACATTAAGGTTGTATAGGGGTATATTAGGGTTATATTAAGGTTATATGGGGGCTATACTCGGGTCATATTAATAACGTTCGTGTTCCAAGCGTGTACGATTTCCATACGTCCTATTTACATTCATATTGCAAATGTATACAGTCGTGGCAAGCAACGACCACACATGAACACACAACGGCCAAAAGCAATTATCATTTTTATTACTACTAATATTGCTATTACTACTGTTATTCCTATTATTACTATTGTTACTATTAGTACTGTTAGTACTATTGCTATGGTACTTCTTGTTTTAGGACAGTTACGAGGATGGCGACCTCACGGCGGCTTCCAAAAAGTACAGCCGCAACTCGACACTCGCGAACGCTTGCGAGCGAACGGATCCCGATAGAGCAGCCTCGACGTAATCCCCATATCCCTAAGGGTCCAGGTAGGTATGTGGTATATACTTAGGGCCCAATGCGGGTTCCCATGTATACCTACATTAAGGCCCAAGTATATACCGTATGACTACATGGAGCCTTCGGGTATATACTCGCTATAAGCCCTTTTCCACCCCCTACTCAGCACCAGGAATAAACGGAATGCAAGAGGTATAATGTCACAGCTGTCAGGCGTGTAGGGAGGCACCAGAAACCTTACTGGTGCTGAAGCGACAGTGGGGAATGGATCCCTCTAATACCCCCTGTATAATAATATCTCTATAAATATCCAGAGTCCCTGCCACCGGCAGCTATGAAACTTCGGGATTTCTTGTCAGGCTCAGACGCTTTAAATGCGAGATCAATGATTTTGCAGCTTCTCAGAAGCATTTTAGTGCACTCTCTCCTGCGACCAATATGCAGTGAGGGCACATACCAGTGAGTGGGCTGGTACCCTGGCCACCAGTCCTAATCACATGCAGGTCTCTCCAGACTTTCTGTGCGGTTTCGCATGATCAAAAATGATGTAAGTCATGGGCATCTCTATCTTGAGACCTTCAGTCGATAGAAAATGGCTCCAATATAACCCCATATTCATCTGAAGGGGGACTAGAATCACTTGGAGCGGCTCATGGTGCAGCAAAAGGCCTTTGGAGCCAGCCTAAGCTCAGGGTTGGCATTGGGATACACCAGCAGACCTCACTTCGTCACCCACCAAGAGACAGCAAGTTGTGAGAATAAATCCTCAACCTAAACCCCAAGTAGTAGCTTCCATTGGATTTTTCAGTATCCCGATATAACCACTATATTACCCTATATAACCCTATATATCCGGTTAGTTTCATGTAAACGGGGAAGCTTTGGCACTTCAAACTGCTTAGGGTTAAGGGACTGGGGGCTGAACCCTTCTCAGGAGCTTGAACGTAGCTCGGTCGGTCATGTCGTGCAGAAGAGGTTTAGGGTTTAGGCTTTAGGGTTTAGGGTGGGCCTTCGTTCTCCCCCAGCCCCCAAAATGAGGACTCTATGGCTATCACTTGACTCATATAATGCCATATTTGAAGAGTTAGGGTTACTAAATCCTCCTATTACCACGGGAGCTTCTCAAAATGAGTTGCCCTTGATGACGCTACGTTAGGGGTCAGAAAGGGATTCCGGGTGCCTACTGAAAAAGGCTGTAGGAGTAATTTTGAGAAACTCTGTGAGCACTACCTCAATCTTATTCTGCCTCCTGATATGAAACACCCCCACCCCGTGAGGAGGCATGTGTCAGATAGGAGCTTGATGAATCACGCCTAGGAATTTTGGACTTTGGTTTGTGGACAAGGTGAAGAAGGGCGCAAACGGCGGGTAGCCTTGGAAACTTGCGAGTTCCTCAAAGAGGAAGCGGGGCCCAAGGGACCCCAGAAACCCTAAACCCTAAACCCTAAAAGGGAGCATGGGGCTCCTTCTTAGGGGCTATACAGTATACAGAGACCACTTGAAGAGACTCGCAAGTGAGGGTGTCCAGAACCTCTACCCTGAGTATAGTGCCCCATAAGGTAGTTTCCCAAAATAAGGGGACCCCAATATAGACCCCCAAATACTATGGTCCTTATTATGGGGACCCCAAAAAAGTATCCCTTAAGGACTCCCGATTATGATGGTGACTGAGGACGCATCCCTCCTCCGGCAAATTTTTCATGCGACCAGGCAAGCAAGCCTTTCCTCGAGGCCTAGAGTAAGTTTACTCCACGCGTAACACTAGAATACCCCGAGTAATAGATCAAGAACGGTCCTATGAGTATGGAGACCCTGGACAGTGGATGAAACAATTTCTGCCCTACCAGGAGTCAAGTTTTAGGCTCCCGCATCTGAAGTCTCTTCGGATCGGTCGTCTACTTTATTCCAGCAGGAGTTCCTTCAACGAACACCGTTCAAGGGGATTTAGGGATTCAGTTCACTCTTCGAAGACTGCCTCATGAGCCCCTAGGTAAATATGGTAGTTTCCCAAAATAGGGGGACCCCAACATAGACCCCCAAATACTATAGTCCTTATTATGGGGACCCCTAAGAAGGTACCTCTAATTTTGGGAA
>CAJNIZ010046199.1:0-20001 GCA_905231905.1 Symbiodinium pilosum | reverse complement strand
GAATATAAGAGGACCCTAATATCATGCCTATTATCCCTTATAGTTACAATTACTGGGTGGGGGGTCCACCTAAACCCTAAACCCTAAACCCCAAACCCTAAACCCTAAATCCCTAAACCCTAGTATAGTAGTTTCCATTTTCTTTTCCATTATTCCCCATAGACCCCTGGGGGGTCCACCTAAGGCCTCCCCGAGTTACACAACATTGTCCAGGGTTTATACGGGGTATATAGGGGCTATATAGGGATAATGGAAAAGAAAATGGAAACTACTATCCCTAAACCCTAAACCCTACTATTTCGGGTTTAGGGTTGAGGCCTTCAAACCAAGGAGCTCCACAGCTGAAGGCTTCAGGGAAAGCTTGCCGTCGTCGACACCAGTGCGAATGCCTGGCTCATACACTCAGCCTTTCCATGCGCAAACTATGTTCCTAACCTAGGGTTTAGGGTTTAGGGTTTAGGCCCTAAATGGTAGTTTCCATTTTCTTTTCCATTATCCCTATATAGCCCCTATATGTTCCTGTCTAAAGTCTTTAGGGCGGCTGTTCCCCAGATTTAGGTCGTCAAGCGTTCCTTCTTCATGCGGCGCAAGGTGGCTTGCGCTTTTTTCAAAGATTTGTGAACCACCTCTGTAATGATTCTCCCTCTCTAAACCCTAAACCCTTAAACGCATAAACCACTGCAAGGGTTCTCTCTCTCTCTCTCTCCCCGAGCCGCGGGGCGGCGAGGGGGGTTTGAGATTCAAGAAAGCACTCCCAAACAAGAACTCAAACATGTTTCGCCTCTCCCTTCAAAAATCCCTCTATCTCTACACATATATGTGCATAATATATGTACGTATACCTATATATCCCCCCTGTACACCCCTATAAACCCCCTTAAGCTTTAGAGCATGGGCCTTCCAAGAAGGCGGAGAGAAAGGCAATGGAGTTCTGATCCAGTTCATCTCCTTCAGGGATAAGAAGGGTTTAGGGTTTAGGGGCTTTACTGTTACAGGTTTTTGGCTCAGGGTCCAAGGACCCAAATAGTAGGGTCCCTTTAAGGGGGTTATAGGGGGACTATATAGGGATATTAGGGGATTATATAAGGTCCAAGGACCCAAATAGTAGGGTTTTAGGTCCCAAATACCATGAATATTATCGTATTTGGGCCCTAAAACCCTATTATTTGGGTCCTTGCACCTTTAGGGTTTGGTTCGGGGGTAAAGGGCCCGAAATCAGGGTCGCTTAAAGGCTCTGGCGTTTGTTTTTAGGAAGCATGCGCATTGAGTAGGGAGCTGGTCTGGAATCACCGTGAGAACAGCCTGTGAAACACAAGGTGCCTCACCTAAGCTTAGTTCCTGTAACCTGGCGTTTAGGGCTTAGGGTCCAGGTTTCAAGGTTTTTTGCGTACCGTCGCCGTCCACAACCTGAGGCTGCAAGCCGTCGATGGCCTCAACCCTTCGCTGTTCCTGTCCTTTTAGCATTTTTGTGGGCATCTCTGATCATTAACCTCCTCCCCCTTTTGTTAAATCCTGTATATCATATAACATTGGGAACATTGAAAATAGCATTGGACTGGGGAGTCTCAAAATGCAGGGATAGGAGTGCACCCCTGGAAGAAAACCTGGAAACCATGCAGAAAAGGCACCTGCAACAAAATGGGCCTCCACTTCGAAAGATCAACGAAAGAATATATAGTCCGCCTTAAGTAGATAGAATATGGCTTTGAGTATTCTATAATAAGACTCCCATATACCCCATATTCTATCTACTTAAGGGGGACTATAATCCTAAACCCTAAACCCTGAACCCTAAATAGCAGGTTTCTTGCCATTCATAGTAAGGGTTTAAGGGTTTTGGGGTTTAGGGGTTTAGGGTTTAGGGGGGCCTCCCAAAAGACACAAATAATGCAAACTTGATTATGAGGAAAGCCAGATGAGACCCCCGAATTTTGGAAGTCCTACACAATTCCTACAACATCTGCATAATTCCCAAACACCCTGAACCCCAAACTTTGGCCCTAGACTCTAGACCTGAAACATTAGAGCCTAAATCCTGAACCCCAGGAGCCCCAAATCACAGCTCCTTTGCCGCTGGGTGCGATGCAGAGCCTGACCACCTTTGATGAGGGCAGGGTGTAAATTCGACACGCGGTTTAGGGTTTGGGGTCTAGGGTCCCAAACCCCAAGGTCCTAAGGTTACCACCTTTCTGAACGCAGACCTTCCGCCAGAACCCTAACCTGAAAACTCGAGCTGCTGGAGTTTGAGCTTCGAAGGCCTTCAATCCGCATCCAGAGGTTGCATGGGGATTCAATATGCTGATGGACGAAACACCCATCATACCACCCGGTGTATGGTTAGGGCTGCTATGATTTCCTGCAGTAGGTTTCCCTTTCCTTTCCTAGGGGTCTCAAAGGATCAGGCAGGATGATGTCCACCAACAGTACGGGTTAGCTTGGGGTTTAGGGTTTAGGGGTTTAAGGTGTGTCAGGGTCCCCAGGGGGAGATGCCAGAATTTGGCCGTTCACATACATCACATATTTCTCTTCATGTTCAAACATATGCCAGCCTGGAGGAACTGCATCACACTTGTGGACTGAGAAACCCTAAGCCGTAAACACGAAACCATATTAAGCTATACCCTAAACTCGAAGCCTTAAACTCGAAGTTCTAAACCCTAAGCCCCAACCCTAAGCCCTAAAGCCCTAAACATTGGTTTGGCTTTATGCGGGATGGCCTCTGAAGACCCCTACATTTGGCCATTGCTTTAAGCTTCTATCTTGATGCTCACGGCAGAGCTCCAGAGCCGTTTGCAACCCTATGGTTTCGGGCCTAGGGATGTAGGGATTTAGGGTCTAGGGATGTAGGACTTTAGGGTTTAGGGTTTCGGGTCTAGGGATGTAGGGGTAGGGATGTAGGGTTTAGGGTTAACACATTTCTGCACAAGGAATTCTGAGCCGCTGTTTGCAGCCAAGGGTCATAGGGAACTTTCCTTGCCAAGCAGGTCTTGCTCTACATTGACTGGACGTTGGAATGGGGGGCGGAATGGGGGGGCTTCTCCCGCTGCATATATAAATATGTGTATCTGTGCAGATGTACACACATATCTATAAATATATATATATATATATGATTATGTGTGTGTATATAGATATGTGTTTGTATATGCATATGGATATATGCATTCATGTGCGCACCTCCTCCAAGATCCTCATGAGCAGGCGCTAACCATACAAGTTCATGTGGGTTACTGAGTCGCAGTCCATTTTGGGATTCCCCCGTGAAGGATGTGAGGGCCATGGGGGTGGCGGAAGTGGACCCCACATGTAGAGAAACAACCGCCTGCGCCTCCCTTGCCAGCTTCAGATGTGAGCAATAGCTCTAAACTCCTAGTATGCCCTTTAATAATGGAGAATCAAATGGAAAAGCAAAGGAAAATGAAATGGAAATGGCTATATATAGGGTTATGTAGGGGACTATAGGGGTTGTAGTCTAAACTCCTAGCAGCCCCCTTTATAAACCTTATAACATCCCCTATATCATCCCCTATATATTACCCCTCCCTGTCAGGAGTTTAGACTACAGCTCATATGGAGGCTTCCCCATGGGAGGGACCTTCCAATCTGGGCGGTGGAAATTGGGGGGGGCGCTTAGAAAGGGGTATCCCTTAGGTGGACTTCCACCCTGTAATAGTGACTATAAGGGATAATAGGGATTATATTAGGGTCCTCTTATATTCCTATTATACCACTATTACAGGGTGGGGGGTCCACCGAAGGTATCCCTCTTTCTGGATGTTCAGATATGGTCTACATGTCTACAAACTGAAAAAATTGGAACCTTTGCTGAAAAGAGCCGGAATCAGTGGCGGTTAAAGTTATGGTTCCTTTTTGGGTCCCCACCGTAGTGCAGCCCCCGCTATTTGGGCGTCCCTGGCAGGAGGGATCATCCTGCTAATCCTCCATATCTGCTAAGCAGGGCAGTACGTGGACGAAAGGGAAACATGCACCACTTAGGATATCCGATCTACTGACTTCCTATGGCAGAATTATATATATATATAGAGGCATGCTAGATGAAGATGCAAATCGAAGTCTCCTTTGCTTTGGCTCGACAATCATGAATGTCGCAGCATCTTCCGTCAGGACACTTTCTTCACAACTGGGACCAAAACCCGCTGATAGGTAGCTTAGAATGAGTATGCACCCCTCAGCACTAAGGCCAAAATCTCTCTTGCATCCGGCCCAAACCCTTATCCCTATACATAACCTATGGAAACCCTGTATAACCCTATAACCTGTGTGATATTCCAATATATCCGGAACCGAACCCTAAACTGTCTTTGAAGATTGGGCGCCTACATCACGAGGGACCCTACATCACGAGGGACCCTGGAAACATGCTGTGCTGGATTGTGTTTCTTAGAGGCGCCCCAGAGGTTCAGAAACTCCCTAAACCCTAAACCCTATACCCCAAACCCTAAATCTTAAACCGAGTGGTGCTGGGGAGACCCGTTCCTGCTTTAAGCATGCTTTTTTTTTCTGTCCAGAGTCAAACCCAGCGGTTTAGCATTTAGGGTTTAGGGTTTCTATGCCTTTCCCCCTACATGGGGCTACATAAATGAAGGACTTCTGATGTATACATGGAAGAAGTACTGCTGCTGTGGTCAAGATTTGTTACAGCTTATTAGGCCGTGGGTAGTTTTGGGGCGTATATGTGGGAGGCCCATGGTAATCCTATGACGCAAGAACTGACATCCCCGTTGCATGTCCTTCACTGTTTGGTTACTACTTGTGGCGACTATGCATGTAGACTCCAACCTGGACCTGTAAGAACCCAAGTCATATGATGGGGTTGTTAGATATACTCGAGGTTGCACACACTGCAGAATCTCAAGGATGATGTAAGAACCTTCGCTGTGCTCATGCTAAACCCTAAACCCTAAACCCTAGACCCTAAACCTTACATAATAGTGTACATGTTGTTTTCCGTTCTCCCTATATATACAACAGTAGTCATAGGCCTGCTGAACTACTGCGCTTCGAACGGACATCCATTGGTGACTACGGGAGTACTTGCTCTAGCATATTGGGATATTGGAAAATACATTGGAAACTACTCTTTAGGGTTTAGGGTTTCTTCTCAACCCTAAGGTTAGACGTATGGGCCCCCAGTATGGGCCCTTAGGCTTTCAAGCGGGATTCTAGGGTACATATAGGGTATATAGTGGGCAAATAAAGATCCCAGGGTTAATTGCCCACACTTGGGGCCCATAGATCAACTGAAGTGGGAGGGCCAAACCCTAAATCCCAGCTTGAAATCCAAAAGGATGGGTGTAAACCCCACAGATTCATACTTAGGCTTTAGGATTTTGGGCTTAGGGCTGTCGGCACCCAAATTAGCGTAGGCTGTGTAATTGGAGTTTCCCGAGGTGAGTTTCGAAAAGACGTGAGAAACATAAGTTAGGTAGACTTCTAGTGAGTGTATGGGAGAGCGGTGCATAAACTGCGGAGATATGATATAACCCTGATTCCAATCATCTATCAGTCCATCCAGGCATCCATCCTTTCGCTGATTTCTTACTTGCCATCTAGCTTCGCTAAGGAGATGACTGAAGTCAAGATACGGGCTTCAAAGATGCGACATGCCCTGGGCCCTAAACCTAGATCCGCACACCGAAGCCCTGAACGCTAGAGTTGCAAATTCTCCCTGACCCTCCATGTATTCTCAACATTCTCAAAACACAACCCTAGCACGCGAACCCCTGAAATCCTGCTGCCTTGGGATCGTTAGACCGTCTAGGCTTTAGAGCCCCCATCCCCAACAAGCTCAAGCGGCGCCCGGACTAGCGCCGTTACGAAGCCTTGGCATCCAAGCTTGAAAGGCAAGAGTCTAGGGCCTAAAGCTTAAAGGTTCAGCCTATAGGTTTTAGGGTTTAGGTTACTAAGCCTAACCCTGGGGATCCAAATAACCCAATCTAGGAAATATCTGCAGACTTGAAGGCCCAATGTGGGTATTATTTGTATACTTGCCTAGGGTAAGGGTTCAAGCTCTTTCAGCACCTGACCGGTTAAGAGTTTGGCCTGCTTAGGGACCTCGACCCTCCTCTTTCGTGCCAGTTTTGACTATGGGTGCAGGATGCTTCATAACACCTTACTTAAAGTACTCCTGGGTAGTTAGTAGGGAATAAGGGAATAGAATTCCTAAATACTCTCCATATAGTACAATGCTTCCCCTTATTTTCACTGAACCCCAGTAAGGAATACTACTTGTAGGGTTTAGGTAGGGGGCAGGGAAGCTGTAGGAGAGTTGAAAGGTTGTGTGGGCTTAGTGGTGGGGTCGAGGAGGAAAGGTACTTGGAGTTTGGGGCTTACCCTCCCACACAAAGGGAAAAAAGGGTAGGGTAATCACCCCTAAACCATACATGTGTACATAACGTTATAGCCTCTATGAAGCCCCTTCAATTAACTAAGGGGCTTCCAACCCTTGGGAGTTCGAGGCTTATAGCCTGTATTCCCTAAACCGCCCCCCCCAAAACCCTAAGCCCCTATACATTGGATACTATAATAAATACAATAGGGTTATATATAACCCCTTAATATGACCCCTAATATAGACTGTTACTGGTAGGGGGCAGTACCCAACCTAAACCCCTATACATACTACATAACCACCTTTTTTTCATCCCTGGTTATAACCCTCGATGATCCCGTATAGCCCCTTTTAAACCGCATAAGAAGCCCTTGCATGATCCCTGTAGCGACCCCATCTTAGAGGTTTCCACATTAGAGCTTAGTAGGCTTTAGAGGTTTTAGGTTGTATGCGGCTTATGGTGTTGAGCCGCATGTTTGGTTAAGTTTCCTATTGCTGCAAGTGTTATGTTCATTGTTGCTACATTAACCACTGTTACTATTACTGTCCGTATTAAATCTTTATCTATCACGTTCATGGTTACTCTCATTGCTACCGCTGTTGTCGTTATCTGTTATTGCGAAACCGTACGCCAACCCCTGAACAGGGCCAGAAGCCTATGTCTAAATAACTTCCCATACCATTACCTTAAAGCCCTTACTTGCAACTCAAGTGATGTACATATGTATGTGTATATATACATGCCTAAACGCTATTCTACTTAACTAGGCTAGGCTCCCACCATGACCCTCAACCTTACTTCTCCCTTTAATGATGGGATATAATATTTCAAGGCATGCAAATCCTCTTGTGAACCTGGCCATTACCTGCAAGCTACACCCTAAACGCGGATCCCTCTTTACAGGCCCAGTAGTCTTTAGGGTTTAGGGGTTAGGGTTTTCTTCATTACGGTGCCCAGAGCCCCAAACCCCGAAGCCAAAACCTACAAAGTCCTGACGACCCTCCAAGTTCCTTCCAGTTTCCCCAAGAGGCGGACCCCAATATAGACCTCCAAATGCTATAGTCTTTATAGAAAGACCCCAAAAGGTATCCTTAATTTTGGGAACCCCCCTATCCCTAAACCCTATATCACCCCTATAGAACCCCTAAACCCAAAACCCTATAACCCTAAAACCCGATAACTCTAAACCCTAAACCCTATAACCCTACACCGTATAGCCCTTTAAAGTTATTCCAAATTTCTGTTTTGGACCAGGAAGCGCTTGGCCAAGGCATGGCGCAGCGTGCTGAGGTTCGGGTCCGCCTGCGTGCGTTTGGGTTAGTGAATAAGAACACGTGGTTTAGGGGTTTAGGGTTTAGGGTTTTAGGGGTTTAGGGTTTAGGGGTGTAGGGGTTCAGCGTTTTAGGGGTTTAGGGTTTGGGAATAGAGCGAACTTTCGGCCCAACGGAAAAATAGAAAGGGCACGGAATAGAGCGAACTTTTCTCCCATACGGATTGATCACAAGGCAGATGGGGAATAAGGGACGGCATGCTTTGCACTTGAAATCCGAGAGTAGAAAAACTGGGCGCTTTGCCCAGAAACCATGTCCCCTGCCCATTTCCGATTTTCATGCTTTCCAACACTTTCTTACTTAGCCGCTTATCCGAAAAGCTCCTGCAGAGGAGCAGTACACCCAGCCCTGCGGTTGGGAATTATGGCCCTCCAAAATGGTACGGAGTAACCCCTAAACCCTATATAACCCTATATAATATAGTAGTTTCCATTTTCTTTTCCACTATCCCTATATAACCCCAATATAACCCTTATATAAGCAATCCTCGTATATGGCAATGCCAGGCCTGGGCCCAAGCGCCCACAAGAATGAAATTCCTGCAGGACCCAGCCCCCCGAAACAACCTTTTCCTCAACTCAATTGAAAGGCCCCTTAGCATGCAGAATTGTCTAGAGTCTAATTGCTTGGGTTTTATTTTGAACCCCCTGTAATGATGGGAACTACCATTCAGGCCTAGTTTTATAAGGCCGCCAAGACAAGGGTTTGGAAGCAGGGTAAGATATGACCAACGTTGAAGCCAAGGATGGGTTGGAGAGCCTTCCTCCTAAAACGCAGATCAAAAAACAAAACGGCCCGGGGAATGTTTTGTCCGCAGCTTCTACTGATGCAGAGACGAAGCTGTAGTTGCAACTACGAAGCGGTAAGCCCTAACCCCTAAACCCAGAACCCTAAACTCTGAACCCTCAACTCTGAACCCTAAACCCTAAACTCTGAACCCTAAATCCTAAACTCTGAACCCTAAACCCTAAACTCTGAACCCTAAACCCTAAACGCTGGACCCTAAACCCCAAACTCTGAACCCTGAACCCTTTTGCAGCAGTCTTGTCAGGTGTCCGTCTGGAAGAGGCCCTGGCATACGATCCTAGCACTAAACCCTGAACCCTAAACACCCCTGAACCATATGGGAATTTCCCAAAATTAGGGGTACCTTTTGGGGGTCCCTATATTAAGGATTCCCTGTAGGGGACTACTAGGGGTTATTAAGGGGGATACTAGGAGGTTAGACTATAGCTCATATACCCGCAGCTACGCAGAGGCGGGTTGCCGCCACAGGCTTGGGATGTAGCTCCGGCAGGTGCAGCAAGTTAGGGCTTCGCCATCTTGGGCTTCAAGGTTGTAGGGCTTAGGGTTTAGGGTTTAGGATTTCGGGTTTAGGGTTTCGGGTTTAGGATTTAGGGTTTTAGGGTTTAGAGTTCAGGGTTTAGGGTTTTAGGGAACCGCAACACCCTGAAGCCTCAAACCCCACACCTAAGCAACTGACCAAAACCCACCTGTGGCTCAAAAAGGCAAACCTTGTCTTAACCCCTGAGCTACCATTACCCATTACATCTGCACTCGCCAGGGAGACAGGTAATCATCCGAAACCCTAACCCTAAGCCAGGACAATACCTCAAACCAAAACGTGAACAGCCTGGCAGTAGTTGGGATCCAGCTTGTGCAAGTTTCGCAGGAAGGCCCCCATGCCGAACGGAAAGAATATGAGGTCCGAGACCTACAGGGGTTCAGGGTTTATAAGCTTTCAGCATTTGGTAGTTTCCCAAAATGGAGGATCCGAATATAGACCCCAATATACCGTAGTCCTTATTACAAGGACCCCCAAAAATGGTACCCCTAATTTTGGAAACCCCATTGAGGCTTTAGGGTGAAAGGTCTTTAGGTCGGAGCGTTGGGCCCCTAGTCTTGGTGCCCTGCGGTCCCTTTATACTCGGTATTGAGGGCCCGGAGACAAGCAGGAGCCTATTATGTATATTCCGGGCCCATGAATTAAACCTTAGGCTTCTAAACCCTAAACCCTAAATCAATGAGCTGTTTGTTGCTCCTGCAGCCCTGTCAAAGTTAATCTCAGCTGTTTATTTGGGGTTGAAACTGAGCACCGGGCCCAACTCTTGGGGGACAGCTCCCAGTGTTTCAGGATTTGGGCTTCGGGTTCAAGGGATAGTCAGGAATTTTCTTGCAGCTCTTTTGGCGGACCCTGGAATCCTTCTGTCACAACATGTCACGGTCTAGGGTTTACGCTTCAGAGTTTCTAGGGGCTACCCTTAATGGGGACCCTTGTGGCTCTTGGGCGGTTTTTCTGCGGACCGCCTAGGTATATCGGGGGCGTATGAGCTACAGTCAAAAGTTCCTGTGATGAATGGACCCTAAACCCTAAACCCTTAAGGAATATCTTAGGGACTCTATTGAAACTACCGTAGGGACCCTGCTGTTCACCTTTGTTGGTCCCTTGGTAGCCCTTGTATTGGCAGTATCTCGGGTTAGGTTTAGGGTTTAGGGTGTAACAATCCTGTATGATGTAGCGTTGGCTTCAGAGATATGTAGACCCTGAACATGTCTAGGGCGAAAAATCATGGGCCCCTAATATGTCTGCGGCCTGAATCCTGGTGGCCCTATATCCCCTATCCCCTATCCCCTATCCCCTACCCTAAACCTTAAACCCCCTAGATGCAAACATATGGGCGCCCAGATTCCTCCCCTAAACCCTAAGCCCTATAAACCCTATAAACCCTATAGACCCTATAAACCCTATAAAGCCTATAAACCCTATAAACTCTATAAACCCTATAAACCCTATAAACTCTATAAACCCTAAACCCTAAACCCCCCTAAAAAGGCCCACAGAGCCAACCCTAGAACAACTAGGAATCCTGTTCCCTGTTCTCCTAACCATGCTGGTGGTTCGTAGGGAACAAGGGAATATGATCCCAGTATAAGCCATATAGAGCATAGCATCCCCTTATTCTCTCCTAAAGCCCACTAAGTAATTAGGGTTTAGGGGTTTGTAAGTAGTGTACTGCTGAGGATCAAAATTTCTAAGCCCAAAGTGCTGTCTGTCACCTACCAATCCTCCCTCCCAAAGATGCCCTGAGGGCTAAACCCTCTGGAAGGAAATTTAGGGTTTAGGGTAGTAACCCCCTTACTCCGGGCTCAATAATATGGCTAATTCAGGGCCAACCTTGACCTTGCGTGGTTAGTATTCGTTCGAAACTTTGAGGCGAGCGGCACCAAGAGCGGCAGCAGCTTGCAAGATATTGTCCTACGTTCGTGGGAAGAAGGTTTAGAGTTTGGGGCTTAAGGGCTTCATGGAAATGTGGCGGAATAGTCTCCAAGTATATCTCGCGATATATGCGTTGGGACATCGTGACATCTACCACCTCAAACAGTTCCTCCAGTCCGTTTTCCCAGACCTTGAAGCCCATTTGGGCTGCTAACCAAGACTACAGCACACGCAAATGCTTTCCCAAAAGATCCAACTACCGCATGGAATATGCCTGGGTCCATATAGGTACATGTAGGTGACTGGAGCCTTTTTCAATTTCTCAAGCACCAGTAAATGTTCGAATGTTCAAAGTGGGCTGCAAGGGTTTAAGATTTGACGTGAAGGGCGTGCGGCTGTAAACCCGCAAGGGTATGACCATGGCTTATGTCCGGACACGCTTATTGTTGCTTGAGGTTTTGGAGGGTCTAGGAGGGCTCAGTGCTATTTGTTTTGCGGAAATGAGTGAATGGTCCACGCTTCATTTTCTTGAAGGGACCTTAACGGGTTCCAGTTCAAAAAGAGGTTCCCTAGCTGTTCCGAAAATTTCTAGGGCTCCCAAAAACAACTCTTGCCGCCCCTCTTGCGGAGATTTCACTTGCACCACTCTGTCGTGCAAAATGGTTACGCCGTGTCATGCTACAAGAAACATTTTCAGACCACCCAAACACCATTCTGCTTTCCCAAGCAGAACCGTTGCTTCATGTGCCCCTAGGCTTCGAACTCTTTTAGCATGGTTGTTGGACCACCGCCATATGCAGTGTAGTCGGGATGGCACTTCCTTGCGTGTATATTTGGGAACCAGAATATCCCATGTTGGTTCTATAGCCTTTGGGCAAGGAAATCCACGCAAAAGCCTTTAGTCTTCATGGGAAGCCAGAAACTATTGATGCCGAAACGTAACTATTGATGCCCAGGGTCGTAGATCCGTCCCATGTCTTCGACATAAGCGACGAAATCCAGCTTGCGGTTTTCATTGGCATAGTCCCCAAAGTCCTGTGGCGGCAGAGGTGTATGTTTGGGGGTGTACATAGAAATCATAAGCCCTAAAAAGCCCAAACCCTAATCCTCTGACCGTTGACATCCTCTCACAAGACAAACCACAAAGGCATGTCCCATTGAGATCCAAGGGGACAAAGAAACCGTACAAAAAGTCAGGTCATTCTGCTTCTAGGGGCTCGAAAAAAGGGACCTCTGCCCTCCACCCAGTTAACATGGAGCCTGGAAAGGGCCCAACAGAGACTACTCTCTTATCAAAAGTGGCTCCATGGAGCTCCATATTACCTGAGGGTGGACAATAAGACAAAATCTGCAAATCTCTGCTCTTCTTCCCTTCGCAGAATCTCTCCGTTCAAAACCCATCCACGACCATCTTGTGACCCCAAAGGGTTTAGGGTTTAGGGCTTTCATGTCAAAACCTGAAACCTAGTCAGTCCGTACTGTTTGGATCTAAAAAATTACAGGCTCAGCAGCCTGCAATAGGGAACTGCTACTGACAGTAGGGTATCCTAAGTGGCAGTGAAAATGTAGCTGGGCACCTAAAGTGCCCCTTTAAGTAGAGGAAATAAGGTTTCTAGGGTTTAGGGTTTAGGGTTTTGGGTAAATCACAAGGAGATCCGCATATTCTCCATATTCTACCTACTTACGGGGGACTATAAACTCCATGCCCTAAAACCTAAACCCTAAGTCCTAAACCTTAAAACCTACATCCCCTAAGCCCTGAATCCTGGGCCTTACCTACAACCCCAATTACCTACAGTTTTTAAATGGGTTCTACCCTACTAATTAGGGGGTTATTACTACTAAGAGGTAAATCCTGAACCCTTGTAGGCCGGTGGGGTCGACCCTAAACCCTAAACCCCAAGCTCCATGCACAGGCCTTGTAAGGCACGCTGTGCACCAAACTGCACAGAAAGCAGGGTACTTTAGAATAAGTTCAAGTCCCAATAGAGAACAATGGGCAAACAAGAAGATGGAAACTACCATAATGGGTTACAGGGTATATATATATTGGGGTTATAGAATAATTTCAATTTTAAATTTGAGGTCATTTTGGAACTATTCCCGATGTAAATTGCGATTCAGGGTGAGGTCGCTTTAAATTGCCCAACGAAACCTTGAGATAGAAAGGGGTGAACATGGAAAGTCCAACTGATGTACCATACATAAACAACTGGCATTGGAATCAAGGTAACCCAAACCCTACACTCTAAACCCTAAACCCTAACACCCCAAAACCCTAAACACTCCCAACACCCCTGCAGCGCCCGACCGTGGCATGATCATTCTCGCCAATGTTCAGCGCGGCGGCGTGAACAACCCAAAAAGGTTGCTTTGGGATGTTCCCAGAACGAACCTCAGATACAGGTTTAAGGCTTAGGGTTTTAGGGACCAGGTATGTTCAAGGGGATGAGGGTTTAGGGTCTAAGGTTTTAAGATTTAGGGCTCCGGGTTTGGGTATGGAACCCCCTCTGGCAATTCTTGACAAACTTCAGAAGCGTGCGACTTCACGGGTTAGGTTTTCGATGTCTGAAGATACGATTTCGCCAAAAGATAGTAGCAGAGTACCAAAAGGCTACGCCGCTTCCGCTTCAAATATGTTACAGACTGAATACCCAAACCTTAAAGCCCTAAACGCTTCCCCTGCAACCCTCGATTTACTCTAATATGCCCACGGCATTCATACCGTTAGGTCATGAGACTGAGGCTTGAGAATGAAGGCTGTAAGAAAGGTTGATTTTGTCAAACTGCTATAGTATATTGGGGTAATATAGGGATACTGGAAACCAAAATGGAAAGTACTTTAGTATCTTGGGGTTATATAGGGAGAATGGAAAACAACATGGAACCTACTATGCGAGATCACCAGACCACAGGAGCCTCTTTGCAATGCTACACAGAAACGCATACACGAACAAATACGAAGGATCCCTAACAGCCCTAATGTGGTCCCCGTTTAGGGCTCCTACCCTTTACCCGAAACCCCCAAACCCTAAACCCCACACCCGAAAGGTCTCCCACTAAGCCCCCTTACTTTGAAGCGCCTTCCCGTAACATCTGACCAAAGTCTACAAACTTTAAACCTAAGTTCCCTAGTACCCCGCTAATAAGGGCACCATTTTTCCTAAGGATCGGAGACCCGAAAACAAAAAGGGAAAAAGGGCACTACTGGGGTACCTAGAAACCTTCTAACATCCCCCCTAAACCCGAAACCCTAAACCCCCCTAAGCTCTAGACTAGACACAAAGGTTGCCCTTGTCCTCCTAGACTTGACCTGAAGCTCTAATGTAGGGGCCTAAATAGGGGGTTCCCAAAATTAGGGTCCCCTTTTTGGGGGTCGTCATAATAAGGACTATAGTATATTGGGGTCTATATTGGGGTCCCCTTATTTAGGGAAACTACCAAATATGTAGAAGCTAGGGGCATGCTATAGGTTTCAACGGTTGTAAGAAACGATTTTTTCACACTTCCAGGATTCTACACGACCAGGAG
Source organism: Symbiodinium pilosum (assembly GCA_905231905.1). Taxonomy (NCBI): domain Eukaryota; class Dinophyceae; order Suessiales; family Symbiodiniaceae; genus Symbiodinium; species Symbiodinium pilosum. Next base: position 5,569 of record CAJNIZ010046199.1, on the reverse strand, counting down.
GCCCCCAAAATCCATAGGTTGACGGAACTATCACCCCGAAGCATCCGAAAGACAGAAACTCGAGTCTAAGTACTCAAGAATTGCATGCCTCTGTAGACCCTATACTGCAAAGTACCAGCACAAAAATGCCACGTACCCCTACTTGAACTCTTAAGAAATCTCTGGTGACAATTCATTTGGCACAGCACGCGCTGGTAAACCGATGCTTTTTGACAGCCACGACAGCACGCAGTCTCTGCCAGAAGCGGGAGGTCAATTTATGAGTATTGAGGTCTGTGATGAAACATGGCTACTTGTTTGGATTCCCGTGCCCTGTGGATCCGCCCAACTACACTCCCGGAAACAAACATGGAAATCCCCAAAAAGCCCTGTAAAGACTACAGTCCTTTTAGAAGGGGGCTATATGGGTTTCCATGTTAGTTTGGGGGAGTGACCCCTACACCCTAAGCCCTGTGATGCACCCAACTAATAGGGTGCAATCTGCCGACAAGTCCCCTAGTTCAGCTGAAACGGCCCTGCCCCTGAAGCATCTGGTGCGAAGGGACAGCATGTAACCCTAATCACCTACAGTTTAACAGCAGCCACCACCCCGAATTAATAGGTATGGGTTTAGGGTTTAGGGTTGTTTAGGGTTTAGGGCTTAGGGTGAATGATTGGGGTTACAGGAAGCTTATAGGGCAGTTTCCCAAATAGGGGGACCCCAATATAGACCCCAATACACTATATTCCTTATCATGGGGACCCCCAGAAAGGTACCCCTAATTTTGGGAAACCCACCCATTTTTGAGGCTCTTATAGAAGTCTTGCCCCCTAAACCCCAAACCCTAAACCCTAAAACCCTAAAACCCTAAACCCTAAACCCCCATAGAAGTCTTGCCTGTGCCTGTTGTTGCACTTCCTTTGCCGAAGAAGGGGGAGTTTCAGATCGAAAAGAAACCTGCCATGAAAACGATAGGGTTTAGGGTTTAGGGGTCAGGGTTTAGGGTTTAGGGTTTAGGGTACCCCATGTAGCTACATGGGCTTTAGAATAGGTAGATGGGAACCTTTGTGGGCCCTAAGTATGTGCCACGTGAGCTACCAACAATGTTTCCTACATACTTTGATGGACATGGGTTCCTTAATGGGGGCTATATTAGGGACTATACTAAACTACAAGAGGGACGCCGATTTCCACAGTTGAGGGTCCCTTGCTAAGGCTAAGACTGACAGTAGCTCGTATGGGTATCTGGACCCTTTCAGACAGGGTCACGGGAGGGTTTACTAGCCTATGCCTTACAGGACAGATTCGGAAGGAGTCGCACAGCTCTTGACGAACCTTTAGGGTTTAGGGTTCAGGGTTCAAGGTCATCATTCCTACACCCGAAATTGATCTTAGACTTAGACCCAATGCTGGCCTCCTCGTGGGAGATGACTCCTGGACGAGGGTAGCAACGGCCGAAGCGTTTGCTGACGGCCGATGCTGCGCTGCACGACTGGGAGACCACTTCTGAGTTTCTCGAGAACGGTAGGCTCGTAGAGGCTCTGAACGATGAGAAGCCTGAAGATAATCATCCCAGACGTTTGAAAAGCCTAAGGAACAGTTTGGTGAAGCAAAAGCCCATACCAGGTAGGGTTCTGTGGTCCGACGCTCTTGTTGGATTTGACGTTTACGCCTTTGCAGGGAAGATAGCCTAACCTCCTTTGATCAGGTTGGAGCAAGAGAATTAGATTCGGTTGGCTCCCTCTAGAATTGAAATAGCCAAAGAACACATTGTTACCAAACAACTATGATGTAACTTAGTGGGCCCCAGTATACTTACCACTATCCCTTATAGTCACTACCTAAGATGTAACAAGCACCATGGATGCCATGGTAAGTCGCTCTTATCCCAGAATCCTCAACCAAGAAATCCAAATTAAAAATCAAACCCTCAACCCTGATCCTTTTTCTCCTAAATCCTAGAAACTGGAAACCCTAAAGCCTATCCCATAGATCCTGACCCCTTAATCCGAAATCCTAGCTTCTAAGACAAACAGAGCATTCAGAAGTGGCGACGGCTTGCCCGCAAAGGTCGCAATGTCCCAGGCTATATGAGCATTTCCAGGAGTGAAGGGTCAATTGTAGAGGATGAAAGAATTAAGGGGGAATGCCACCTAAACGGATTTTGCGGGAACTTCCGCAATGAAAGCTGCTCAAAATCAGAAGAGTACAGCCAAACATACTGTTGTCAGAATCAATGTCCTAGCATCCGTATAGGGTCCCCATAATGGGCCGCTTCTTTGGAGAACTCGCAGGCAAGAACTCCAATGAAGAGACCTATATCAAGTGAGCCATACTCTAAACTCCAAGTATCCCACTTCATAACCCCCCCCCCTTAGTAGTCCCCTACATAATCCCTTATATAACCCCCTTTAACCATCTAAGGAGTTTAGATTATGGCTCTAGTCGAATTCAACCCCTTGCTGACGTTGCTGCTCGAGGGGACTTCCTGCAACCACCCGCAAGCACGACAAAAAGAGCATGGACCTCTTGCTACTCAGAGCAAAGGCACAGCATGCCTGACGAAGAACCATTTTGAGGCAGCAAGCTGCTGTGGCTATGATACTTTTTACACGGGTTTTTTCTGGTTGAGACAGACATTTCTGCTTGACTCAAATGCTGACAAATTAGGCTTCAGGCTTTTAGCTGTACAGTGTGCATTGGTAATGTTAGTAAAGGAGCCTCTGGTCGATTATGCTAGCAACCTCTGTACTTCTTAGACCCTGCTGTCAAGACTCAAGACACAACATGGGATGAAGCAGTCGAATATGCGCTACAGTCTAAACTCCCTAGTATCACCCTTAATCAACCCTATAATAGTCCCCAACAGAATCCCCATGTCACCCCCTTTAAAGTGTTAGACTGTAGCTCATGCAAAGTTAAAATTCAGAGTCTCTCACGCAGGCCTTGGTTTCAGGGCTGTACTTCAAGTATGCTTCACAACTTCTCCAACTAGGGGTTTCCCAAAATCAGGGGTACCTGTTTTGGGAGGCTCTGATGATAAGGATTATTGTTGTTTTCGGGGGTCTGTATTAGGGTGCCCCTATTTAGGGAAACTACCAAATGTCTAGCCCCTAGCCCCTAAACCCTAAACCTCTAAAGCCTTGGCTTTTGTGAACCCCTGTTGTCCCTCCTGGTCCCGCGTCGCATTCGTACAACTCTTTCACTTCATAACCCCCATACGTATCTACATGGGGGTTTCCCAAAATTAGGGATACTTTTTTTGGGGTCCCCATAATAAGGACTAGAGTATTTTGGGTTCTATATTGGGGTTCCCCCATTTTGGGAAAGTATCTACATGTACTTTTAAGAAGCCTACCGTAAACACCTTCTCCTGAAATTATATTGCGCAGTGCACGGTATAGCAGCAACGCTCCGCTGCCTGAAAGAGGCCGTCTGTAGCAAAGACTTGGATGGATGCTGGACAAATGCCGAGCACACAGGCTTTCTGTCTCAGGACAGAAGCCCACTTTCAAGAACACCTGCCAGAGCACACAAAGCTACAAAACCTCGTGCTTTCTTCTCACTTTCTGACGTGTCCGGCCTTCTTACAGAGCCTCAACCTAGGAAAACACAATTTGCTTTGAGGGTTCCTATTGTGGACCACACACACCCTGCTTGCATGTGACGCATGCGTAGCCTGGTGGCATAACCAGAGGTAACAAGCTTCACAAGAAATTGGTGGTCCTTTCAGGGGTAAGCCCAGGCAAGGCATCAAATGGGTTGCTACTAATTGTTCTCTCGGACGACGAGAGAAGGGATAATGATACTACGAATAAAAATAACAAGAGCAATACTAATAGACTAATAGTAGTAATAATAATAACAATTGGTTCATGAGCAGCAAGCTTTTACTGGGAGGCTGCATGCTGCATGTAAGGTCTCTATGCTCAGCTCTAGGCCCTGGGGTTTGGGCTTTGTATAGGCAGCCTTGGCGGTCACGTTTCTTTCAAGGGTGCATTGTAAGCTGCAAGAGTCAGCCACAGCCGAAACATTCCTAGCAATGCTCTTCATGTCATACCTGCAAAGAAACGTCCCATCACCCCTCCGTATGAGTCAAAGCGATACTTGGCACAGACGCCACTCACGCTTCTGCTGGCTGCGTTGTCTCAACCGCTTCGGGCTCATCCTGCTCCGAGGCTTTTCAGTACAGGCTTGCGGGCTCCAATTACATTTACCCCTAAACCCACTGCTAACCTTAAAGAAAGCCCCTCCCAAGCTACGGTCCTGCAACTCTAATTCCATGTCCGCGGCATTTCTAAGCCTTTGGTCCTCTAGAGCATTCAGGTTAAGGGCGTGGGCTTGGACAGTATTGATGCGAGTCTTGAGCGCTAAGTTTTGAAGAAGGATTAGCCTTCCATGCCTTTGTGTCGCTTTCTTGCGGATCTCCTCTGTACACGGTGGATGCTTGCAGTCCTGCATGACCCTAAGAACCTCATGCCTGGGGAAATCTGGCACTCTAGTATAGCGCCGTCCAAGTGGGACTATGTTCTTTATGTAAAATACTATACGCAAAAGGAGGATATGATCTTACTCCATATTTGGTCACATATTATTCACACACACACACCCCTCCCCCCTCACCCAAAAAAAATCAATTCATATCTACTAAGTAAGTACTGTTTATCGACTTCAGGGCCAAAGTAGTTCTTGTTTACAGTCCTTGAGGCTTAGGGTCTAAGGTTTAGAGACCTTGGCTACATATGGACTATACAGGAATTAAGGGTAACAATATCTAAAAAGTATGTTCAAACCTACCCCTGTTTGAGGTTTAGGGTGTTTCTGGTCCGTGCAACCCTAAACCCAAACCCTACATCCTAAACCCTAAACCCTAGCCCGGTGGACGGCTAAGGCATACCACAGACAAGAGGGAATCCAAGGCTGTCAGTCCTACTGTTTACAAAAAAAATCAGGGTTAGGGTCTAGGTAACCTAAATGAAGGATAGGATGTGAGGTCGGTACGGGTAGTAGGTTCAGAGTCTTAGGTGGGTTTACTGTAGGGATGAGGATTTGCGATCTAGTAAGCGCGGGGTGGCGTTTATGGTTTGGCGGTTCTGTATTACGTTCGGCCCCCAACTAATAATGACCATAATATGAAGGAAATTGTATTTATATTCCTAGTATACCGCTATTGATGGGTGGGGGCTTAACCCAAGTTGTATACCCAGACCTCCCAAGCAGGGTGGGTCTGTTTGAGGTTCAGGGCACTTGTCAGGTTACCCTCGAACCGAATTTTTTGAACCTGAGCGACATGAAAAAAAAATCGAATTCCTCGAAAAACCTCAACCCAACGCCCTAAACTCTCATAATTCCACATACCCCAGGCCCGAGACCCCACACATTTGAACTTGGAGGCGCCTGCACCCCACAAACCATGTTCGCCGGCACAGCCACATCGATCTTTTTGGGGTTGGGCAAGCCTCACAGGAAAGCGTGAACTGCGGGAAATGGTTGAGCACTCTTCAGAGGTTGGTTATATTGGGGTTATATTGGGGTAATATTAGGGTTATATGGGGATTATGGAAAAGAAAAAGGAAACTACTGTTTAGG
>CAJNIZ010046198.1:21423-36913 GCA_905231905.1 Symbiodinium pilosum | reverse complement strand
TCTGTGTCTGTCTGTCTGTGTCTGTCTGTCTGTGTCTGTCTGTCTGTGTCTGTCTGTCTGTGTCTGGCTGTCTCTGTCTGTCTGTCTCTGTCTGTCTGTCTCTGTCTGTCTGTCTGTCTGGCTGTCTGTCCTGTCTGTCCTGTCTGTCCTGTCTGTCCTGTCTGTCTGTCCTGTCCTGTCCTGTCTGTCTGTCTGTCTGTCTGTCTGTACGTCTGTACGTCTGTACGTCTGTACGTCTGTACGTCTGTACGTTTGTACGTCTGTATGTCTGTATGTCTGTATGTCTGTATGTCTGTATGTCTGTATGTCTGCATGTATGTATGTATGTATGTATGTATGTATATATATATTTCTGAGGTGAGAAAGGCACCATCAACACCTGGAACAACGACCGCCAGTTCGGCTTTGTCTCCTGCGACTCTGGACGCCCCTCAGCCGCACTTCTGCCTCCCAATTCTACAGTACAATTAGATTTTGAGGTGTTTCCAAACATGACCTCTTTTTGAGGGAGCCCCTAAAACAAGAAGGAACGTATATTGGGGTCCCCTTTGAGGGGAATATCTTTAAAAGTGGGGCACGGGCTTGATCAGTTCAAGGGGAGGTGGTTGAAACATGGTGCTGATGCTGGTGCACAGCGAGGAGTAGTAGTAGTAGTAGTCGTAGTCGTAGTCGTAGTCGTAGTAGTAGTAGGCGCCCCCCTCCCTACCAACTATGTCTCCCAAATTGCGCATTTTGAAACCAGGTGAACACTGAGGAAATACTTCGTGGAATGTCAAAAAGCTTTGTACTTTCGTAGTGCGTGGGGATGCATGGACGGTTGGTGGGGTCGGGTAGGGTGGGCAGGAGGGGGGGTGGGTGGGGGCATAGTGACGTCAATTCGAAGAGCACACGTGCAAAAGCTATTGGCATTTACAGCATTGCTGATGATTTTGCGTGGGTGAGGCACGTTCCACCACTACCCTCTTCCTCGTAGGCTCTTGACAGCTCACCCCTGACATTTAAGGGAACATAGTCTTCTACTACTACTACTACTACTACTACGACGGCAGGTACTGGCTGTAGTAAGCGAAGAAAAAGAAGCAAGAGTACTGGAAATGGTGACAAGAGAAGGAGAGGGACAGACGTGCTAGGACTGCTGGAAAGTATACGCCAGCATAGGAATAGTAGAAGTTGTGATCACCATCATGGTGATGGTGATCCTTGTAGGTTTTCTAAGGCGTAACGAAGAAGTGCAAGAGCAAGAGTAATGGAGGCCTGGACAGGAGAGCAATACCAGCAGGCATAGCAGATAACACTCAATACACGAGGAGTTCCCTAAATCATCATAATATGGGTCCCTATTCCCATACAACTTTCACCACTTTGGGAAGAGCATTTTAGACCAAACCTCTAAACCCTGAAACCCTAAACCCCTGAACCCTAGACCCTAAACCCCATGTGGGTTGCTCTCGAAATCTTGGGTCCATTTTAGTTGAAGATTATATTGCGGCACCGCATATTTAGGGGTACCAACAAGGGGACCCTAATTTTGGGAACCCGAAACCCTGTACCCTGAAACCTATACCCTAAACTGGCCCTAAACCTTGTATTTGTAGTGAGCACCCCCACCGAGGACAGGACCTGTTCACTCATGCCGAGTATATCGAGGACACCGTTATTTAAGGGATTAGTGATTAGGATATAGGGGTTTTAGGGTTCTGGGTCTAACGCCCTTAAAGGGGTGTTTTATAGGGGATTAGGGTTTAGGATTTAGGGTATAGGTCCTTTAAACCGGGGGGGGGGGGAGAATTTCTACTGGGGATGCAGCACTTGGGCTTAGGGTAGGGTGTAGGGCTCTACAGTGTTCAGGGATTGGTGTTTAGGGCTTAGGGTCCAGGCCCAATACTGGAGACTCAGAAGGAAAATCCAATAGAAATTAAGATTACGTAGGGATTTTGTGTTGTTGCTCAGTCATGGGGATGCTATAGCGTCAAACAGAGCTAGCAAGATTACATCCTCCATCTAGGCGAAGAATAGGATCTGGCTTGGTCCAATCCCCCCAAAAGCCACTAATGCCTTGGGGGCCAAGCATGTGTAAAGATATATAGATTTTCGTATCCTCGTGACGTAGGCTAGACGGACTTCAGTTGCACTTCCCCTTCGCTCTTCGCAATGCGCGCAGGACACAAATCAGCGATACGATGCGAAGACACGTGGCTTGCGTCGCGGGGATAGGACCGAACAGCACATCAAGACTGGGTGGAGCTTCGTTGGTTAGGTAATTTTTGCAGACTGCTAACTATAGCAAGCCAGCTGCTGTGTCAGACATCCATGGCGCGTGCCGGGCATGCTTGCACCATTGTGTCCGGTGGAACTGCAGCCGTAGCTGGTGACAGGATATCCTTCGATGTCGAAGAGCCTCAGGGCAACAAGAAGAGCATGCAGGCCAGAAGAATGTCACAACCATTGACTGCGGACCTTGCATTTCGATTGCTGTCTACACCGTCACTGCAGATTTGCATCACAGTCTCCATAATTGCAACAAAGCTCAAGGGAACGCAGGCACTCAGAATTGTGAAAAAGTTCTCCTGGCCTTGTAGTACAAGCGCAGGAACTTCGGGCAGCTCTGCATTTCAGCAAGCATGTTTCCTGAGTCTCACAGTACTTTGCTGACAACGAGGAAGGGCCTAGTCATCAAGTTCAACAATTACAACCAGAAACGAGGGTAGGGTTTAGGGTTTAGGGTTCGGAGGATTTGAATAAGGTTTTGACACGAGCTACTGTCCTTAACAATGGACTTACGGGTTCCTCTTGTGGTTTCGCATGCTCCTTAAGATATGCCCCAATAGGAACCCATTTCCAGTAATTGTATGGGAAATATTGACCCCATTACATTGACCAATGGAGTGCCACGTTGCTTAAGCTCGACGAGGGGGGGAGCCAGAATAATGAATAATGTAGAAGCCTTCATAGCTAATGGTTTAGGGCTTAACTTACTTCCTGATGGTACGTATACAGCTTTAGTACTTGTATTATGCGCTCTACCGCAAAGCCCGCCTCTATTGATCTAGGCACCGTTAGGCTGTAATCCCAGCTTTCACAATTTTGCTTCCATTTTCTTCTTCCAGCTGGTTCTCCATAATCGGTATTGGGGTAACACATCCCCTACATCGCGCTACATAATCAGATATGCAGTGGTTTCTGCCACAATCTCTAGACCTTGGATGGCGCCCCGTGTCATGTACAGTTGGAAAATAATCTAGGATACGATGATATAGAGCCCTTAATATGACCCCTATTATGGACTCTCTATGGGTGGGGGCAGGACCCAATCCAAACCAACCCTAAACCCTCAGCGCTACAGAATGCCTGCTGCAAGGCGGTAAACGTCGAGATAATCGAGCTCGCCCGGCGCTCAGAGTTGCTCCCCTCCATCTGAGCTGTAGTCTTAAACTCCTTCGGGGGGGGTTATATGGGGGATTATATAGGGGACAATTATAGGGCCTGATAAAGGGGGATACTAGGAGTTTAGACTATACCAATCTTATCTCTGTTGAGCAGGGATTAGGGTTTAGGAATGGAAAAGGATGTGGGAACGACTATTTAGGCTTCAGCGCTTAGGTTTTGGGTGTAAGGTTTCACAGGAGAAAGGAAACTACAATAATGTTATAGAGTCAACTGGAACGTGACATGGGCACTAAGTGGGGTTATGGAAGGATATGCTGGGGATGGACAGACATTGCAAACTGCGCTATTTTTGGTGATTATACAGGGATTGCTATGGATCGCTTCCTTGATTTCTTGCTAACCAGCGGTAAGTACTGTCTTCTTCTTTGAATTCTTCTTGTTCCCGCTACTCATCGCCTCTGTGTGTGTGTGTGTGTGTGTGCGCTTTTTGGTGGCTATATCCCAGAATTGTGCTTGGTGTTCATGCTCCAACGGCTGCCAATTTCGGCACACCAAGCCCTAAACTCGCAGCCAGCCCCAAACTCCAAAGCATTTGAGTAGCCAGCTATGGTCTAAGCTCCTTCAACAGGTTACATAGGAGAGTATTTAGGGGACTATTCTGGCGGTTATTAAGGGGTATTCTAGGAGTTTAGACTTTAACTCATAAAGCCTTAACCCGAAACAAGGTCTGACTGGAGGTCTTTTGGTTGGCATGCAGACGGAAAAAGGCGTGCAACAAAAAAACAGGCCACTTGGAGAGTCAGGGGGACATAGTAAGTAGGTTGATAACCCCTATAACACATAATCTAGTATCCCTACTTATTCCCATTATTGACGTATTTACCAAGTCCCCTTGACCCTGCAAGCAGGGACTGCCCCTGTGCTCAGATGAAGCGCTCGCGCTCTCCAAGTCGCCGGCGTAGCCGCAGCCGCCGCCGCCGATCCAGGCTTGCTAGCCCAAAGGGTTCAGGGTTTAGGGATTATATAGGGATTATATAGGGAATATATAGGGATGATTTAGGGATAATCTGGGGATAACACATGGGGATTGAGCAGTGTAGAGGGTTCAGGGTTTGAGATGCTTAGGGTATCGAGTTTAAGGGTTAGGGGTTTCAGGGTTGAGCGTTCAGATCAGATCCAGATCCCCTTATGATAGAACACGCCACGCCCTTTGTCAGAAGAATAACCATTTCTACTTAATTGCGGTGTTATGAAGTAATAGCACGGCTGAGTCATGGACGACAAGTTGGGAATGTTCTGTCATATGTACTATAGTCTAAACTCCTTACTATAGGAATTGTAGGAATTCTATATGGGATATATTGTGAGGAATCTCCGCACCTCTCCCTTGTATTCAGCATCCACCTGTTTGACACGAATCAAGAGGTTGGGATGTGTATGGCCTCAGAATTTAGAAGCATGAAGGATTGATCAGCATTGCTCCCCTCGCAGTGTAAATGCAGCTGTGCTCAATTTGTTGTCGACATGCACTATAGACAGAAGGTGTTTAAACCCTAAAACCTAATATGCTGTAGGTAGTCTAGCCCACGCAGTCTGCGGATCCTGTATGTTTTGCAAGGAAAACATTCATGTTGCATATAATAGTAATGATAGTAGTAATAGTAGTAATAATAGTGATAATAGTAGTAATAATTGTATTAATAGTAGTAATAGTAACAATAGTAGTAATAGAATTGTCTATAGGCCGGGAATGCCATTTAGTCCGGGTAGGCAGCAGCATAGCAAGGTGTGCTCGCGTAGTCTGTTTGGCAGGGAAAACAAGAGTCCGCATAGTTCGCGTAGGCATTCTATGTCAGTACTGAACCAGAAGTTTCATTACAAGATCAAACAATGCTGGTGTATATGGGGGTTCCCAGTATGGGGGCTCCTTTTTGCAAGGCTCACTAGCCCGTAAAGGGCTGGAAAGGCCCATATCCTTGGCTTGACCTCGGCTTCTCCTTCCGCAATCCTGAATGGATTTCCGTCGGAGAACCCATCTGCTTTTTGAACTCATATCCTCATACTGCAGCGCCTTGAGGAAAACCAGGATGTTGACAAAAACATGGAAGGCACCCATGAATTTGCTAAAAGTGCGGAAGCAAAGTGTTGTAGCAACGAGGTCGGAATATACGATAGCATATTGGGGTTATATAGGGATAATGGAAAAGAACATGGAAACTACTATAGCATATTGGGGTTATATAGGGATAATGGAAAAGAAAATGGAGCCTACTATAGTATAGGGGTTGTTGGTTGACAGTGCTTTGTGGTTCTCATAATGTGCTAGTGTAGGCACCAAGAGCTGACGCGACCGCAACCCTAAAGCCTAAACCTGAGGTCTGGAGGTCGAGGTCGAGCGCCCAATAGACCGCCCATGGAGATGCGCGTGCAGTCCTTAGCCCTTGAACGTGCAAAGCAGTTTAGAGTTTACGACTTGGGTTCAGGGTTGAAGGCCGAGCTGGGAAAGGATTTTAAAAGGCCTGCCTTTGAAAATCCTTTTCCTGGGGGGTCAAAATCTGAAGGGGCCCAGGGATGACAGAGGATAATGGAAAAGAAAGTGGAAACTACTATAGTATCTTGGCGTTATGTAGGGATAATGGAAAAGAAAATGGAAACTACTATAGTATATTGGGGTTATATAGGGATATTGGAAAAGAACATGGAAACTACTATAGTATCTTGGCGTTATATAGGGATAATGGAAAAAGTATATTGGGGTTATATAGGAGTAATGGACCAAACAGCAGTAACTATTCAAAGCCCAGGAGTCTGCTGGACTACCCTTTTTGCCCCAATGATTTCGGCCAGGGTTCTTAAGGCTTCGAAAAACGGATTTTCAAACGAAGTACTTGGCTTCAACGTTAGAAATGGGCAGTTCTTTGGATTCTGGATATTTCTGAGGGCTGAGCTGGGACAAGTTTTTGAAAAGAGTTGTACCTTTGTTGGGGCCTCAACATTTGCAGCATCCCTCTTCTTTTTCGAGCCTTCATCTCAAGACACATGAAAGAAGGTCTTCCCAACAATGGCCTGAAATTGAATACGCACATTATTCAAGGTCGCTTCACCAAAGCCAGTGCAACATTAAAGTGAATCAAGCACTCAGGATCTGAGAATTCCAGTTGTAATTCGTTGCAAGTTCTGCAAAGAACTTGTATAGAAAAACGTCGGAAGCCAGGGTTTGAGAATTAGGGTTTAGGGTCTATAGGGTTTAGGAGGAAATGCAGGGTTACAAAATTTGAGAATTCTCTTAAGAATCTAAGGCACGTGCCGTAAAGATATCATAAAGGTCAAGGCAAGAGCTAAGGATTTGATTAACTTTGAGGCACACCTTGTGGTAAATGTCAAATAGAGACACTCAAAATGTCGGAATTCCAAAGATTGAGGGCGTGGTGTGAGAAGATATAGGGCCCAGGGATTTTTAGGGCTTAGGGTTTAAGAGTTCAGGGTTCAGGGAGTATGCACTGATGTATATTTGTACATAAATGCGCAAGGTAGGGTCAAACATGGTAAAACAATATAAGACACGTTCTGACTGCATACTGCACTGTAATGTGAATATGATGTCAAGTAAAGGACTGGAATGTAATGTGCTGCAGCTAAGCCCGGCGACTGGGAATGTCCATCATGTGGCGACTTCAACTTCGCGAGGCCTGGATGCCGGCCTTCCATATATATATATACATATCCTAGGCCCTAAACCCTATTAGGTAAAATATATATATCCTATACTCCCTACATCCACCCCTGGAGGGCTCAATGCACAGCCCAGCCATTCACGGCTTTGACGTGTTTGCAGGAACACTGAGTGTCGCAAGTGTGGCGCGCCGCGCCCCTCCATTCGTGATGATTCGCGTCGACGCGATCGCCGTGATAGGTGCGGCTGCATTTGTAGCATTCCGTAGCACTACGACTTGAGGCAGTTTGACTTGAGGCAGTTTGCTAGTCAGCTCACAAACCCTAAGGGTCCAAGGACCCAAATAATAGGGGTATAGGGCCCAAATACTATAATATGAATGGTATTTGGGCCCTAAAACCCTATTATTTGGGTCCATGGACCCTTAGAGAAAGCAATCATAGCAGAGATTGGTTTACTGCAGGCGCAGTCCACCTCCGCGGCGCCGCAGCAACAGTCGACGCAGGACCGCTGCCTGCTGTTGGTCAATGCGAGGTTCCTGGCCAAATCTGAGAGTTGGAAAAGAGTGCGTTTTCTTTTGGGGTCGGCGGGGGGTCTGTGGTAACAAGGAATATGTGCATTTGTTTTGGAAATACCTGTTGCTGTGTGAAGGAGCAGCAGTGGAAGCCGGCGGCGATGAGAAGGCCTCTCAAACTCGTGGGCATGGTTTGAGTTGAGCGCCCTGGCAGCCAGGTCACCATCGATTGGGTCCGCGAAAACCAGATGAGAGATTCTTTAGGGCTGAAGGGGTGAGATCTAAACGTCGTCAGCACGATTTAGGCCACGATTTAGGTAGCCCCAAGAGCTTGTTAGAAAAAATCTCACAAAGACCTCGCCCATGCGCGCCTTAAGAGCGCATGTGTATCAGTGACCTTGGCGCGGCTCAGCTGCTCCCCGGTCCCCGGTTGTCCGAGCAGACCGGCAGATGAAATAGCCATGATGTACGGCTTGCAACGACTCATTTTATTATCCTTCAGGCTAGGAGTGTGCTGTTCTTATGAGAATCTCATGATCCCTATGCAGTTGCAGGCTTGACCAAGCTGTGATGACCAATTGCCTGACAGGGGTCACGTGCATCATCTGTAGTCCCTTATAGCCATTGCCATAGAATCCAGCATTATTTCATACTCTGCCTGCCTGGGTAAGGGGTATCTGCTGGAAGCTTCGGGCGAAGGGCATTGACGCTCCGGTTCAATGATAATCGCGGCCGACTCGGTACTCGAGGCTGGTTTGCTAAGTGCTTGGAGGTTTGGGGGACTACAAAAGCTGCTTTTTGACCCAAATGGTACTTGTGCAACCCCTCTGAGGGTAGTGGGTACTTTCCTAACCATACTTCCCAAGTCCCCGATCCTCTTTGTGGGAGGGGTGGCAACACGATAGACATGGACCTCCGCGCCGCGCCGCATTGCCCCACAGATCCCAGATGCCCGCGCAAACCCGACACCCACAGGCTGAAATGATTGAGCTGCTGGCTACCTCCTCTGGCCTCACGGTAGAGCTCGTATGTGCTGAAGGTATTGAGCCATTCCATGTCCACTCAGACCCTGAGACCAGCTGTATAGAGCCCTGGTCTTTGCTGGACTTGCGGCAAGCTCAACAAGCAGTCCTTCTGGCTGTTACACGCGCAATTGCAGGAGGCGTAGTGCAGTACATCTGAAAGCGTTGGCTCTGCGTGGTCTGTGCAAGTAAATAACAGGGGCAGGGGATTTTCCTTTGGCTATGCTACAAAAAAGGTCGCTGTAGAGGCCCCATCAATAGTTGCAGGAGAGTGCCGGCAAAAGCAGCGCTCGAGGAGGTAGCTAGCACCAGAACTCCCGCTCTTATCAAGGGTTTCGAGCTCCTACAAACTGACCATGGTGAGGCAAATTCGACCCATCAAGGTAAGCTACCAGCCGAAACCCTGGCAAGCTCACTAGACTTTCAGGCCAAGGCGCAGAAAAAATGCAAGCAATGAGATGCCACAGCAGTTGATGTGGTTTGGAGTCTATCCCTGCATGCACGCTTTGAAGGGACCCTAGACTGATACTCCTGACCCCTGGGTTAGGCAAGTTTGCCGTGTCCGGCTCCAAGCCTTGTGGACCAAGTCTCCCAGTAGGATATATACACATGATACTATAGATAATTTGCTATGAACTTATATATTCTATAATCTGATTTACTTTACGTGATGTTTATATTATGTTACATACGTTACATGATATACGGTATGTATTCGTACTGTATTTTTACATGTTCCCTATCAAAGACGAGGCTTTTCCCCCCAGCCCCGTCAGGCCAAGCTGCTAGCCAAAGGACTGGCGTGTGGGGGCTTCCCAAAATTAGGGGTACCATCATTAATATGTGGGTTATATAGGGACAATGGAAAAGAACATGGAAACTACAATTTTGGGTTTAGGGTTTAGCATGCCAACTTGGGGGTCCCTATAACAAGGACTATAGTATGGGGTCTATGTTGGGGTCCTTTTATTTTGGGAAACTACCATGTTGTCCTTGAGACGCCCCAGCTTTACCAAGAGCTGAGACGTGGTTAGGGTTTAGGGTTAAGTTAAGTAAGGGCCTAGGATTGAGATTCAGGGTTACATGTACCAAGGTTTTATGTTTTATAGTCTCCAATCTCTAAAAATAGTAGCTTCCATTTTCTTGAACCCCTTGAACAGTTTCTTTGCTCCTTCAATCTTCCGGCCGCCATCCTGCGCGTGTCACTGGCTGGCTACTATGCAGGCTGCCATGCAGGCACTCTGCAAAGAACCAGGGCAAGCGGTCTAGGACTCGGGGTTTAAGGTTAGGGTTTAGGGTCATAAACATGACAATCACAGGTGCCTTATTGTGGGTGCTGGGTAACCCAAATCCCGTAACTATACTAGCGCCTCGTGCAGTCCTTTCCTGGTGGCTCAACAGACCCCAATTTCCTTCGGTAGACTTCGGGCGGCTCAGATCTTGGACCTTAAACAGTAAATAGTAGCTTCCATTTCGTTCTATATTCTTGTTCATGTGATTCCCCACGATGATAAGTATCCCTCTACAGCTCTTGAGTAATTAGCCTCCCCGATCCTAACATAGCGAGCCTGTGGAACCCGTAGAAGCCTTTTCACGGGGACCCCCAAGTACAGTAATAGTCTAAACACTAAACTGGGTTTAGGGTTCAGGGTTTAGGGTTTTGAGCAATGAAAAACGACCGTTATATAGCTAGAGTTTTCGCTATAGTCATGGCGAACAGCCTCAGCACCATCCCTTTAACAAATGGGCACTCCACGACCCCCTAGTACACTTAGTTAGTAAGCAGGGGCCCTAATTGTGGTCTCCTTAGGAATTATTTCATTTTTTGTTATCGTATATCCCTAAGGAATTATCAACATATTATTTCTATTATAGATCTAAGGAGACTACAGTAATAGTTTAAGGTTTTGGATTTAGGGGGCCGAATGCAGGGTAGTGGGAAGGTCTAGCCTCTTAACTGGCCGCTTTGCTGAAGATGTTCTCAACTAAACCCTAAACCCTAAACCCAAGCGTCGCCCGAGAGACCGCGAGGGATTCATTTATCAGGGGATTCTGCGGGTCCTTCTCAGGGATGATGTAGGGATAAAATTTTGAGATTCCCATATGGAGGATGCAGGGGCTGCTATGGCAGCCAACCCTAGGTTAGAGATACTCAGCTAATTCAGTGGCAGTCTAGGGAGTAGTATAGGGAACCCTGAGCACTATACCCTAAACCCTAATAGTTGGGGAGCACAAGAGCTTAGCTCACCCACCGCAGTCACTACGCCGCCGGCGCTGGGCGCTGAAAGCCCTGCCGCTGCTCTCGGCGGCGGCATTAGGCACGGTTTAGGGTTTAGGGTTAGAGGCTTCAGGGTTTTTAGTGTTTGAGGGTTTAGGGCTTAGGAAATAGTAGAAGTTATAATGGGTTTTCGGTGTTTCGGGGTTTAGGGTTCAGGGTGGTTCAGGATGATGCCCTGTGACTCTGTTGCCATCACACCTTCATAAAAGCTAATATGACTGCTATCATCACAATTCCTTATAACTGGCATGACTGCTACCACTGTTACAGTACTACTAATACTACTGCCCTACACCCAAAACCCCTAAATCGTATCCCCCTAACCCCAAGCCATGCACCCCTAAAGCCCCTAAACCCCTACACCCCTAAGCCGCTAAACCAAACCCTAAACCCCCAAGCCCAGCACCCTAAACCCTTAACCCCTAAACCCCTACACCCTAAGCCCCTACACCCCTATAATCCCCCTTAAGTAGATAGAATATGGCTTGAGGTACATTATAGTAAGATCCCTATATACCCCATATTATCTATTTAAGGGGGACCCTAAACCCCGAACCCTAAACCCTAATCCCTAATCCCTTAACCCAAAACCCTAATCCCTAAACACTAATCCCTTAACCCAAAACCCTAATCCCTAAATACGAATCCCTAATCCCTAAAGCCCTGTAGCCCCTACACCCCCGAGGTGGACCCGCCGTGGTTTGCGCAAGGCGCCCTCTTGCGTCGGCTTTCGCTTTCGGCCAGGCCTTCGGCCAGGCAGGGATCTGAGGGTCGAAGCAATACAAGGGACCACGGAAGAGTAGCATTTTATTTGGGGATATTATGGTACCCATTATAGAGTAAGATTCTATCCTCCTTTTGGTGTATAGTATTTTATATAAGGAACATAATCTTACTAGGTTCACCCACCCAAAAAAACACTACTCAGTAGTACCCTTTTGCCCTTTTCATTTTGGGGTCTCCTTATTAAAGCTGAACAGTAGGCAAAAGGGTACCCTTATTATTCATGGGTTGCTGGGGAACCTAGAATATCAGCCATAGGGTTATGTATGATTAAAATATTTGTTAGATAGGGAGTCTATGGGGTTATATAGGGTTCATGAGCTGTAGTCTAAACTCTTTCACAGGGGGGGTCATATTGGGGATTATGTAGGGTTTAGGGTTTAGGGGTTTGAGCACTACTACCCCTACCTCATGGCCGTTTTGGGGACAGCTATTTTGAAGAACTCCCGGAGAGGACGGGTTTAGGGTGTGGTAGGATTATATTTGGCATCAAGGGATACTACTGGACAAGAGCATGGAAAGTATATTCAGGGTTTGAAGTTCAGCCCGAGATTACCCTATAATGGAGAATCAACTGGAAGATGAAACGCACAATTACATGGACGCTTGGATGTTATTGTCGTTTACAAGGGTTGGAGGTTTCCCAACAATTTCGAGGTCCCTATTTCGGGGGTCCCCGGCTTGATGCAAACTAGCACGAATCGCACCACGCGCTCGGTAGGGGCACGGGCCGCGGATGGTTGTCCAAATTCTTGATACCCCATATCTGGCGCCAGTTCCCATCTCATGCTTCATCAATTTTGATTCTCCCTAAGCCTGGAAGAAGTAGCTGACGTTTCATTGTACATGTTCTTTTTCATTGGATTCTCCATTATATCCCCATAAATCTCTATATAACCCCAATATAACCCTCCTAGAACCCTAAACCCTAAACCCAAACCTTTCCTAGAAGGACACCCAAGTCGCAGTCCCTAGTAACAACTTTCGGGAAATTGAGGCGAAGCCCGCAGCCTGCCAAAGCACCGCAGGCAAGTTTTACGCCAGTGGCAGCACATGTAAGGGTTTAGGGTCTAAAGGGTTTGGGCTTAGGTTTTAAGGGTCTAAGGGGTTTAGTGGTTCTGCATTTTTGGGTCAAGGGTGCAGGGGCTATATATGAGCTACTGAAGGGGTTTTACTCTAGGCGTTCTATATACTAGTGTAGAAGCAATGGTTACCAATATTATGGTGCCTCAGAAGGAGTTTTCAAGGCTTGCATGGATTGTATGATCTCGGGCCTAAGTACTTATCAATATTAACGGTGTTATACAAGTTTAGCTAATGTAGTATGGGGGTTGTATGAGGTAGGGACTTCATTGTGGTTTTGGAGAGAATATATCGTATTCCTTGGAATATTACCCAGCGTGTATATATACATATATCTCTATCTCTATGGATTTATTGATTGGGTGTCCCGTTCCGGAGGCCTTTAACTAGTGTAGGGGTTGTATTCTGGGCTCTAGACGAGTACAGATATTGCGGAATAATGGAGGATCACATCGGAGCACATCGTAGAAAATTGCATGGACAACCGGTGTTACATGCGGGTTAGCAGGGACCAGAATAATTAGTATCTCGATATTGGGAGTTGTTGGCTTCCACTTTCGAGTAGTTATGCAGCTACTGCATTAGGCAACTGCGACTGGCAACGACTCTGAATTCTTGTGTCCGCTACCTGTAGTGATATTCATTGTGGCTGCATTATTTCCCCAAGATAGTACCTGCATACAAACGGGGGAAAACCCCAAAGGGCCTAAACCCTGGGGTGGGGGGGGTTGATTATGAGGGGGAGAGACTTATCATGTTCTTGTGGGAGGCAGCGAAGTTTCACTCCTTGGCCAAGCAGATGCCATCGCCATTGATGAGGAGTTGATGGCCACGCCAGGCAGAAGGACCTTACCCTAAGCACAAAACCCTAAACTTGCCTTTAGGGTTTGGGGTGAGGGGACTAACCTAAGATCATCCTATTGTCGGTCCTTGTGTTGGGTGTCCTTTTACACTATGGGTCCCTAACCTAGACAGATTTTCTATATTTTGGGAACAGTAAGTTAGGCCACGCCCCAGCTATTGATCCCTGAGCCTTGTATCTTGGCACTACGCTTCTTTGAAGCACTCGAATTTTTCATGACATGTAAAAGTGGCTACTGTTGAGATATGACACTCCGAGCCCATATTGCTGCTTACTGGAGAGGACGACGGCAGCAGCACCCTAAACCCTAAACCACGGTTATTTGAGAGGCTCTGCAGTGCAGCGAGGAGGCGGACTATCCACTGTCAAATCCTCGCAAGCGCGGGGGCCACAAGCATCACAAGCTACATTCCCCCTTAAGCAGATAGAATATGGGGTGTTATTGGGATGATGGCAAATAAGTTGAAGCTACTATTTTGGGTTTAGGGTCCCCCTTTCTACTTAAGGGGACTATACACTTAGGGCCTGCGTACCCAGAAGGGACTTCTTAACATGGGGGTAGCATGTTAGGGTCCCTCCCCCTCTGTTTTTGCCTCGATCTCTGAAAACCCTAAACCTTCAAGGGGCCCCCTTTTGATGGAAACGACCAGTGCTTTTTCATGACCTGCGGCAGGCTTTTCAGTGGATCAGCTTATGGAGCCTTGGCAATGTCAGTTTTTAGGGTTCAAGGTTAAGGGTATAAGGGTGCAGGCGGTTTAGGAGTCTAGGGTTTAGGGTACTGCTGGTGAGGTTCTGGCTGGGTCTTCCTTCTATGGGGTTCAAGATTTGCATCATTCAGGGGAATGGTTCAATGTCTGCAGGGTATGTATAACCATGTGACTGCATCTTTTGAGCTTGTTGCATTTTGGGGTTTCAACGGTGGCCGTGGGTAGCCTTTGCGCACACAAACCACAAGCTCTGCAACCGTGAGCAAGTCTGTGACCATACTGATCATGGCATTTATACTGTTGTCATTGTTGTGCAGTGTTGTCATTGCTGCTACTATTCTTGCTGCACCTTCGTCTCATGATCGCTACACTACTTCATGGTCATGCTAGATGGATTGGTGTTGGGATCTTTCAAGAATCCTTGCCAGGGACCCGTATCCATATGTGACAAGGCTCCTTTGGCATAACCACTTTCCAGAAATTCCATTACTGCTATGGATCTAGGACATCTTTCGCCATCTTTGGCCCTCAATGGGCATAATTCCGGTGCATTCCACAGTGGCATCTACCCTAAAGCCACACAACCCTAACCTAGACCCCTGATTAGTAAACCCCCTCCCCTTCATGGGGATTATAATGGGGATCCTACTATTAAGGCCCTTAATGAGGATGGGTCTACATTAGTGCTACTCCGCGATGTCTTTGTTGCACTGCAGGAGTTGGCAGGACTGTCTGTGGCGAGTGCCGTCGCTGAGCCACTGGCGGCAGGGAGAAGAGGATTGGAGTAGGGTTTAGGGTTTAGGGTTTAGGTTTTAGGGTAGGAGGAGTAACAGCCATGGTAAGCAGGATTAAGGTGATACGGTGGATGGAGGAAATCTTGCACCACCTAAAAAATTTAATCGCTAACGTGTCGTTTCGGAGAGTATGCTTGAGGTGAGAGAGACCCCTCCCCTCCCCCCCCCCCTTGAACTCCAGCGATATTGGGTTTTGGCATGATTTGAGAATGATATTGTATCTCTGAAAGAATTCGTATACGTCGTATACAATAGAAGTTTATGGAAAAACGGTGTTTTATTAAACAAACACAACTTTTTGTTCGTATTAGTTGCAATCAAATTTCAAGGGAGTTCATGTAAACCAAATTCCCATCCAAAAATGGAAATCCAAGAATCCAGGATTTT
>CAJNIZ010046198.1:0-14465 GCA_905231905.1 Symbiodinium pilosum | reverse complement strand
TTTCCTGTACAAAACCTACGAATATTTACACTTTTCAAGAAAGTCTCGTTTTTTCTCAAAAATTCTCACAACGAATGCAGAACAAAAAAATGACTGGGCATGTTTTGCGTGAGTTGCATCGTTTTCTAGAGAAACAAAAACGCGCCGAACAAAAACACAGAAAGACACGCACACACACAGAACAAAATACACGCGGAGCAAAAAAGAAACACTCTTACCTATAACTCCTATAACCCTTCACAGCCCTACATACCCCTACATACCCTCATGATGCCAATATAGACCCCAATGCATTATAATCCTTATCATGGGTTATCATGGGAAGCCCGCCAAAGGTACCTGGTTTAGCGTTTAGGGTCTAGTCCGTACAGCCCCATGATCCCCGTGTCTAAACTCAAAGCCTTAAATCCTAAAACGTAAACCTCAAACCCTAAGCTCGAAAACCAAAACCCTAAACCCTAAACCCACACCCTGAACCCTAAAACCTAGAACCTTGAACTTTTTCCTTAGATAGTAGTTTCCATTTCATGCTCCATTATTCCAATATAACCCCTATACAACCCCAATACAACCATAATATACCATAATATGCCACAAACCCTAAACCTGAAACCCTAAAACCCTAAACCCTAAACTAAAAACCCAAAACCCAAGCCTCCGATAACAGGTGCGGCTCAGCGGCGACTTCTGAGGGCATTTGATCCCTCGGGGCTAGCATCCCTGCCCCTCCCTGCCCTGAAATGTGGGGAGTGGTGGAATACAGGGTTATATAGTTGTTACACATAGGGTTTAGGGTTTAAGTAGGGTTTAGGGTTTGAGGTCAAGTTAAGGATTTAGAGTTTAAGGTTTAGGATTTAGGGCTTAATTTAGGATCCGACTTGCTACATGAGGCTGGCAGGTCAGGTGAGACCGAATTATTACCAACGGGTTTAAAAGCATTTGTTTAATCCCTCTACACTCAGCGGCAGTTGACATTCTGTCAGTGGACCCCAATTTATGCCAAAACTTATGCTTCGCATCACTGCGCTTATCATGGTGGCGACCATTGGACTACAATTCTTGTAGCTTTGGCAAGTCAAGCTTTTTCGACGGCCAGTCAACCCCAAAATATTACTATCCCTCTTATGGGTTCCCTCACAAAAAGGACACTTCGGAAATGCCACAGGTTTTCAGTTTCGGATAGTACCCTGTAGAATCCAGGAACTCAATGCACTGCACAGCCAAGTGAGCCACCATGCCCTTGAGGACCCATGATGCTCTGAAGCATGCACATTTTTGTAGACTCACTTTCGCAGATATGGAGGTTTTCCAAAATTAGGGGTACCTTATTTAGGGTATAATAAGGACTATGGTATATTGGGATCTGTATTGGGGTACCCCTATTTTGGGAAACTACCATATAGGGTATTTCAGCATTTCATAATTGGGTTAGGAATGTGCTTCTGTGTCTGAAAGCTACCTGGTGCCCGAAGAGCTATATTGTCCCCCTTAAGTAGACAGAATATGAGGTATATGGGGATCTTATTGTAATATACCCAAAGCCATACTCTATCTCCTTACGGGGGACTATAGGATCATTACGCGAACAACCCCCTAATGCATACCCTAAACCCTCAACCCTATATAACCCCATTATAGTAGTTTCCATTTTCTTTTCCATTGCCCCTATATGCCTAATAAATACCCTAAAACCCCCAAAAAGGGCCCCGCGCGTTGCAAGACTCCCGTGTGCGGGAAGAAAGATCAGAGCACAGGCTTCTGCTCCTGTGTGACCCGGGATGGATGTGATTTAGGGTTTAGGGATTAGGGTTTAGGGTGATTGGTGATGAGGGTTTTTAGGGTTTAGGGTGATTGGTGATTAGGGTTTAGGGATTAGGGTTTACGGTTTAGGGATTAGGGTTTAGGGCCAGAGCGTGCTGCAGGGCATGCAGTGATCACGGTTAGTTCGTTTTATGGCGAGGACAGTGGCCGATCTGGGGGGCTCCCAAAATTAGGTGTACCTTTGGGGGTCCCAATCAAAGGGTTATAAGATTTTGGGGTCTATATCGGGGCTTCCCCATTTTGGTAAACTACCATTTCTTCTGTAGTCTTGCGACCTGGGCATTTCTCAAAGTGATCAATGCACAGGCCCTCCACAATCCCTTCTAATCCTCAAAACGCGTACGGTCCAAACGAGCCCCCCCCTTTCATCTTGAGAGGACCTAAACCCTAGACTTCATGGCGTGGCACGGCGGCAGGTTGGCTACATCCCAGTACGTTGGGAGGCAGGCGCAGGGCTGATAGAAATCAACTACGGGTATGTAGGGCTGTATAGAGCTATTAAGGGTAATTATACAGGCCCAGAGCTAGGGTCGAGGCTAAGGGTTTAGGTATTAGGTTATTATGTAAAGGTACATTGGGGTGGCCTCTTAAACGGCTTCCAACGGTTGGAGGGGTTCCTGTATGGGAGCCCCCGCTGCAAGGACTATTGGATTTCGGGACGCCCCAGTAACCCTGTATAGCCCTCATTTATAACCCTTGTTTAACCCTTATATGGGAGTTCCCAAAATTATGGGCCCCTTTTGGATATAGGTTATATTACGGTTTTTTACGGCACCAAGAATATCTAGGGGTACCAAAATGGGACCCTAACTTTGGGAGCTACCCATATACCCCCTACTATGGAAATCTACGGCAAAACCCCAGCTGACATCCTTGGGATCAGGTTGGTGGCAAGTAGGTATCACGTCTCCCAATCTGGCAGGATTCTTCCTGCCCGGGTAGCGGGGCGCCATTGTTCCTAGGTTACTCTAATAAGGAAACCCCATTATTTACTATGTACCCGTATTATGGTAACTTAGGTAATAAGTTCTTAAACTTTAGACCCTAAACCTGAGCGATTCAGACTGGACGCTGGGAATTGTTGGGGGAGAAAGAAATCAAGTTCCTTTTAGGGTTTAGGGTCTAGGGTAGGATCTCTACGTTAGCAGCGTCTGATGACGCTTCACCTCCATGCTATTGCGTTAAGTCCACAGCCCTGAACCCTATATGAGCTACTGTCAATCTGACTGAAGCCTTATCAAGGGACCCTGAATAGTGGACGTTGGGGTCCCTCTTGTAGATTCGTATAGTCCCTAAGAAGCAATTCATGCCCATTGAATTATGTAGGACATATTGTCTGTAGCTCATACCCTCAACTCTAAACCCTGAACTCTCAACCTTAAACCCTCAATGCTAAGCCCTGAACCCTATATAGTATCTTCCCTTTTCTTTTCTAGTATCCCTAAGGCTGGATCTTTGTAGAGCCGTGTTACGCCCACTGTATCTCACTTCCTGTGTGCAGGCCAGGACCTGTGGCAGACTCCGCCAGGCCTCAGGGAGGTTAGGGATGTGAGCTGTAATAATGCCCCGGGGGGAATGGACAAGAAAATGGAAACTACTATGTTTAGCGATTACCGGAACCCCAAAAGTATGCGCAATACTTTGGGCTGGTTTTGGGGAGGTTTTGGGCTATTATCTTGCTTACTTTTGGGGTCCAGGTGGTCTAGACTCCTATAGGTGATTAGTCTAAACTCCTCATAGGGAGTTATATAGGGTTTAGGATTTAGGGTCTAAACTTCTTACAGGGGATTTTGGTGAATATTAGGAGTGGTGGTATAAGAGCAACATGTGGACCCAATACTAGTATTACTGTCAGCGGGCGGGGGCCGAACCCAAGCGATAGGGATTCTCACAGGGGCAGCTTTGTTTTCTGCACTTGGTTGTGCCAGGCCTGCACTCAAGGCGACTGCATGCATAACAGTAGACTTCCCAGACCCCCAAAAGGATCTAACAAGTAGATCCCATGGAACCATGGGGAAATTGTATAAGGGTTATATAGGGGTTATAATGGGTCTATATAGGGGATCTAATTTTTAGATCCTCCCAGGGGTCTGGATTCGGATCGCCGGAGAACGTTGCTGGAGAACCTGAAGTGGCTATAGTCGAAGCTCCTGAAAGGGGTGGATTATGTAGCGGAGTACAATAGGGGTTATTAAGGGGGATACGAGGAGTTTAGACTATAGCTCAAGTGGCTATGGACCTTCACAGGGATTTTCTGAGCCTGGATGCCTGACGCACCGTCGACTTGGGATCTGCTTTTGTCTTGCCTGGATGTAGGTTTCTTGTGGTCGCTGTGCATATCGTGTTGGGAAGCATCTACTCCAACAGGCTTTTTGCGGCAGAGGCAAGAGAGTCCTCCCACCCAAAACTCCCAAAGCCCCAACTTCTGTGGCAGGAGATGATTCACACTGCTTAGTTTTTGGACTTTCAACTGTCTATGTGACGTGGTTCGCTTTCAGCATCATGCCCGCTCTACTATGAAGAGGGCCTGCATATTGGAGCTTTGAATATTGCCCCTGAGGAGTCTGTCAAAAATGCCACGCACATAATCCTAAAGGGGACTCCCACAATCTCCTTGTGGTCTCCTTCCTCATTTGAGATGTAGTCTGAACTGCTTACAGGGGGTTGTATTGGGGATTATATAGGGGAATATGATAGGGGCTATTTGGGGGGGATACTAGGAGTTTAGACCCTGAACCCTAACCCCTAAACCCTAAATAGTAGTTCCCATTTTTTCCATTATCCCCATATAACCCCTACATAACCCCCTAAACTGGGTGTTCAGACTATAGCTCATTTGAGAAACTCCCCCACGTTGATGTCAGGAGAGTTTGGAATGTCACAGGCAGCGTTTCCGCTGGCAGGCCTCTTCAGACTGACCTCTGGTTATGTAGAGATGTGGGGGTTCTTAAATTAGGGGTACCATTTTGGGTGTCCCTATAATAAGGATTCTAGTATTTTGGGGCCTATATTGGGGTTACCCTATTTGGGAAACTACCATATTATGTAGGGATATTAACCTTCAGTAGTGGAGAGTCAAGTGGCAAAGAACATGGACCATGAAATGGCAACTGGGTTCATACGGGGGTTAGAAGGGAATGCTTGCCAATGTTAAGCTGCCTACCCGTGCTTAGCAGGGAATGAAGGAATGGAAAAGGACATGGGAACTGCGTTTTTCTTCAGTACTGTGAATGGACTAGTATAACTTTCCGGTCCTTCATTCCTTGCTAAGCAGAGTTACATGGACCCCAGCTTCCATTTTCTTCTTCATTCCCCTATATGTTCTTACGTAATCGAGAACCCTGGTTTTCATTTCCTGTTCCATTTCTTTTCCATACGATTCTCCTTTATTGGGATGCAATCTCCACAGTTCGCTATACTACCGCAATACTAAAATGAATGTATATATATGTATATATACCCTATAAGAATAGTGTGTTTTCCATTTTTTCCGCTCCCGCTATAGTTTCCTAAAGCCCAAGCCCTAAATGACCTGCAGGCGAGGGAGATGCATCGTCCTCCCACTGGAATGGGCCTTCGCCCCACACAAGGACAGTTGCGCAGCGGATACCCTCCTTTTTCCGCAACAGCCCCAAACCCCGGTTTAGGGTTTAGGGTTTAGGGAAACCCTGAACCCAAAACCCTAGAAGCGTAAAGCCCTGAACCCTAATACAGGCGGAATGACCGGACCATGTGGTAGTAGGGCCAGGCTGAGGTGGTTTCTCTTATTGTTTTGGTATGTATGCGGGGGTTAGATAGGGAATGTGGGAATGTCCGGGTATAATATAGGGTTATATAGGGATAATGTAAGGGAAAAAGGAAACTACTGTTGAGGGTGTATGGTTTAGAGTTAGTAGGGAATAAGGGGGCGTCTTGGGGTTATGGGGATGGTGGCAAAGAAAATGAAAACTATTACATTATCAGGGTATATATTGGGTGCTAGTAGGGAATATGGGAATATAGTATATAGGGAGCATGTGGGATTATATTTAGGGTTTGGGTTTTTTCTTAGGCGGAGGTCTTGGCGTACCTGCGAGAAGGCACTTGAATCCAGAACTTGGACCTGATAGATGACAGACTTGCCCGGAAGAGTGTCATGCCAATGTTGTGTTGAACCCTACACCCCTAAACCCCAAACCCAAAAATCCACACTACTGTGCTTGATACTTCCTTCTGGACCCCAAGAGTATGTAAAATAATGGCCTCTATGGCTATTGTTAGGGGTTTAGGGCTATTATTTTATATACTTTTGGTGTTTAGGTCTTATCAGCCAACCACAGATTGTGCTTCTGGTGCCTTTCAGCATGGTTTGCTGTACCCATGCTATTACTTAGGAGGACCCCCCCACCCTGTAATAGTGGCATAATCGGAATATAAGAGGACCCCAGTATAATCCCTCTTATCCCTTATAGCCACTATTACTGGGTGGGGGGTCCTCCTAAGCTATGACTGTCTAAGAGCATCCTTTCTTTGACTTCGCCGGCTGCTGTGAAATCTGCTGCCTGAGGACATTGGGAGCAGACGGCCTGGACAAGGTGGCGATCTGAGCTTGGCCCCAAACCCTAAATCTTGGGTACTGCCCCCAGGATTTAGGGTTTAGGGTATAGGGTTTAGGGTTTATATAGGGTTTGGGGTTTAGGGTTTAGGGGTTTAGGGTTGAGGGGTTTAGGGTTTAGGGGTTTAGGGTATAGGGTTTGGGGTTTAGGTTGGGGTACTGCCCCCAACCCAGTAATAGTCTGTACTAGGAGTCCTATTAAGGGCTATATATAACCATATTATAGTTATTATCCAACTGTTGGGGTGGGGGCAGTACCCAACCTAAACCCAGTCGTAAGCCTGTTCTTGGATAGGCCGAGGAAGCATTTCAATATTGTACGGGCTACAAATAACAAGCCCCGGCTCCTGAGAGATTGAAATATTGTGGCAGAAGCAAATTCTGCTAGGCCTTGCAGCTAAGCTAGCCACGGCTTACAGGCGCAATTCAAGATGACTTCCCAAAGCTGTTGCCGCCTGATGGTGGTGACAAGGGTTGTAAGTTACAAGCCTTACATGAGTGAAGAACCATGGTCGTGGTCTAGGGGTTCTCGAGGAGCGGTGCTACATGGTAATTGTGCGGAGGGTGCAGGTGCGCCCTGCAGCTCACCACGCGCGCCCGGCGTTCGCGTGGAATTCAGGTTTGTTGCACCTGCGTCTGAGGCAATCCTTCACTGTCCTTCGCACTCAAGTGAGGCATCAAGCTGGAATCTCTTGCTGCGTCCCGCAAAGCCGAGCACCAGCACCTGCATCTCCGAGTGTTCTTCCGAACAAAGGGCTCGCCCATGTTTCTTCTTCCGCCCAATTTTTTTTGTCAGTGTCGTCGAGGTTATCTTTTTGGTGGATCTGGAGCTTGAGGTAGCCAATGCGGAGCCGATGTCTTCCACACCCCTGTAAACCCCAATAGGGATCCTACCCTAGACCCGCAACCCTAAACCCCCTAAACCCTAAACCCCGAAACCCTAAACCCCCAACCCCTAAACCCTCCAAACTCCCCGTGCATTTTCATGCAGACGTAAAAGTCTTCGGGTGTACAAAAAAACCTTCCAAACTACCCGATGGCATCCTTTCAACCCGGTTCTGGCTGCGTCGCGTCTAGCTCCCAGGATGGATCGCGCGAAGAGATCGAACGCCTGCAGGTCGTGGGGTCTTCTGGGTTTAGGGATGAGAGTTTAAGGATTAGGGTTTAGGGATTAGGGTTTAGGGGTTAGGGTTTAGGTCTTAGGGTTGAGGGTTTAGGGCTTATAGGGTTTAGGGATTAGTCTTCTTAGAGAAAAGCTTTTCCTTTATATAGTTGAGAGCTGCTAGTATTTTTCCTACCAATTTTATTCCTATTAGAATTATTTATTACTCTGGTTATTATTGTATTTTCCTTTACATACTAGTAATTTGTATAAACCTAAGGAATTGTTTAGAGATTTTTGTTGATGTAAGTCTAAGGGGATTACAGTGTTCGCCACGCAGCCTTCTTCACTTTCTCATGCATGGTCTCAGTAGCTTTTCGCTACAGCTGAGGTCAACCCCCACCTTTTTGCTGAGCTACTGCGCGGGAAGCTTGAAGCCCAACGACCCCCTAAACTTGTGCCAGCTTAGTAGGGAATGAGGGATGGAATATAGGCCTCATCACTGGAGAGTAGCAAGACGCTACAAGAAGGATCCATTCCTCTATTGTTACCACCGTTTCGGATATCTCCATTATTACCCCCAACCCTAAGCCCTAAACATAGCGGCTTCCGTTTTGCTATCCATTTTTTATTTGATTTCATTCTCCGTTAGTATCCGAAAGCGCACGTAAGCAAATGTAAGCAAAATGCACAGGCAGAGCTGGGCCATCTACGCGAGATGATGGCGGAGCTACGAAAGGCTCGGAATGCCCTGGCCGACTTAAAACTTACTTACCCTAAGGGTCCAAGGACCCAAATGATAGGGCTTTAGGCCCCAAATATGGTATTATTAATGGTATTTGGACCCTATAGCCCCATTATTTGGGTCCTAAACCCTACATAGTAGCTTCCATTGTCTTTTCCATTATCCCTATATAGCCCCTTTTCAACCCCTATATATCCCCCCATTTTTTGGGTCCTTGGACCCTCAGGGTTAATCCCCTTCCCGCCACAGTTAAAGCTTCTGCTCCTGTCACACTAAGCACTCCCACTGTATTCTGCCACAGTGGGAATATTTAGCTTGAGGAATATTTGGTTTCAGGGGGTGGGTGGTTCTTATGGGTTTGATATATTCGGGAGAGGTGACTGTAAAATCCCGATATTATAGGCCTAGTTTCCATTTAAAGTTGTTCTTTGCCGTTTGATTGTCCAGTACTCATATGTGAGTATTACCTCTAAACCTTACATAACCCTACATGATCCCTCTAGATTCCTCTGGACCAGGCGTTTTTCCGTCATTTTTCACGGCTGGTAGCAAGATTCTGCAGCATTCTGCAGCGGCCTTCCTGGAAGCCCTACATGCCCAAACTCGGTTAGGGTTGAAGGTTGAGGGTTGTGGTTGAGGGTTTAGAGCCTTGTACTTCTTGGGAGGACCAGCAGCAAGTCAAAGAGCACCAGGCGCACCAAGAGGGGCCTTCCTGGTTTTCGTATTGTTCCTGTAGTAGTCCCTAGACTAGGAGGGATCCCTATAGCATGTGTTCGGCCATTCAGAGTGTTTTTTCGGGCAGCTTCCCACGTCATTTTTGCAAGGAGCTTGGCACATGTTGCGCAAGCAGTTGTTCGCTTATACAAGTTTGCGGTGCTTGCATGCTGGTTTCAAGTTTGCGGTGCTTGCATGCTGGTTTAAACCCGTCAGTTAATCATAATCCGCCAGGACCCTCCAGCAGACTGCTCCCTATTGAGCCTAGGATAAGTGTAGCAACATGTAGGGACCGTATACTCCACATTTCAGTGTACATGGGGGCCTTGGTGATCACTTTAGAAAAAAGGGGTTGCGAATGCAGCAGTCAATTTTTTCAATCTCTCTGAGCATGGTCTAGGTGCCTCTCCTCTGCCAGAGAGTGTTTCTGCTTAGCCCAATTGAGCTATAGTCTACGTGACCGTAAACTCCGTAAAGGGGGTTACGTAGGAGACTACATAGGGGAGTAGTATAGGGGTTATTAAGGGGATACTAGCAGTTTAGACTATAGCCCATAGGCCCAAAGGAACGCCAAGTATGAGCTCTTAGCCTCCTGCGAAGGAAACCTTGGGAACCACGTTGTCCAGCCTGAAAGACAGGCAGGAGGACGCCAATTCCCCAGTGTGGTCGCATGCTGTGTGCTAGCATCTCTGTAAGTCTCTGACGCATTTGGCATAATACTAGTACTAGAAATAGAAATAGTAATGCTAATAGTAATGATAATAGTAACAAGGGTAATAGTGACCGTCACCATCTTGTTTCTTTGGGACGGCAAGGCTATCTTTTCCATCACCGTGGCTGCTATTAATTAATTCCTAACCAGTAGGAGAAGTATTCATGCACTATGGTTGTCGCGCAGCAAAAACTGTCTCCACCGCATTTTGCTCTGAGGATGTCCTGGAATGGTGGGAGAACTCGCCAGGCCCGCTGAAAAGAACATAGGTAGGCTACGTCAGTAAGGTAGGGGCCTAAATTATTAATTAGGGCCCAACAATGGAAAATGATATCAAAAAACACAATGGGACATGAAATGGACGCTGGGGTGTTAGAGGGGGTCTCTACCGCAATAGTTAGCAATATTATGGCCCTGGATTCCTGGTACAGTCATTATGTGGTATAGGGCACTTAATACGCTGCATCTCAAAGTGATATTGGTAATTATTTAGCCTCCTACAGTACGCACATCATTGGCCAAGGCCATGACATGTACAGCACAAGTTGTTTTGAATCCACAGAAATCCAATACAGCTACTCGGCCAAACGGTGGGAGATGCAAGCTACTTGATGCACAAGAGCTCCCCTACTTCCCATGGAGGCGTGCAGGACGCTAGGGGCAAGAATGGCGGAGCCGCAAGTCTGACACCAGCCGGGGGACCCACCCGGCGGCCCATCAAGAGAAGATCCCAAAAGAAAGGGAAGGTCAAGGAAGAACCGGCGTCCTGCTCCATAGGGAATTGTGCCGGGGTCAGCATTGCCAGGACGACAGGGTCACAAGTCACAAGGTCCAGAGCAGTGTCGAGCAAAAAGTGGTTGAGATTGAGGACCTTTTTGACTCCGAGTTGCCAGGATCTTGACCAGAACGTATGATTTTGAACGATATGGGTAGCTTGCGCCGCGACATGCCGCGATCAACGACTGCAGCTCAGCGAGTATGCAGGGCAATGGAGTCCATAAGCCTCCAGCACACGGTGCGGCATGGCCATTGTGCTTGGCCCCCAAGGCCGTCCGCAGTGAGCCCCAGAAGCTCCTTGCGTAAAGCACCCAGGAAGAGAATGTCATGAGAAGTGGGAGGCATTTGACCAAGAAGGATATGCAAACGCCCTGAGTGACAAATATATCTGGCTGCGGGAGCCCGCTGCTGAGACGAATGGACTGTGTACGGCATCACTGCCGTTTAAGACACATGCCTGCATCATTGTGGAGGTAAGGCCTTTTGGACCGGGCGGCTGCCAGTGTGGTGAGTTGGTGAGTGTCCAGTTGGTTGTTGAAGAAGGTGTGCCATGAGCACCGCTTGAACAAAGAGCCAAATGTCTCAAGTTCACAGACCAACCCGCAACCACGTCAAGTTCCTTGGCTTCAACTGAAACTGAAAGGGTTCATGTCTTGTTTGATTACGCGAGCTTGAACGGCAGTACCTCGAGACTCCGGGAAATTTAAGCTATGATGTGGGCGGTTGAAGTCTTTTAGTCGCAGTGGTTGTTTGCTACCCAACTGAAAGAATCTCAGGATCGCTCACACTGAATGGAGCTTTTACAGTCTTGCAGTCGGAATATGCTGCATTCAACGCGGAGCTTAAAGAAAAAGGCTGTAACCCAGGAATCAGACCACGGTTTCATGATTGAGGCATGGGCTTGAATCCAGCAACATATTCAGCCGAATGTCATTGACCTTCAAAGTGGAAGCTTGATTCTGATCTGCAGCGTGCTGGTACATAATTACACTGTGACAGGACCTAGGTTACAATGTCTGATGAAAAGTAGCACCGGGCATTGAAGGCACTGTAAAGGAACGTGCTAGACATGAGGTGTTGACGGATGCGCCGTATGTTCATTCCTTCAGCGTAATGTGTTGGAAGTCCCAGACCAGGTGGCCGGGGTTGTGAGCGGAGGTTTAAGCTTTTCATATTTCGGCATGGTTCCTTTATCCAAAGTGGGTATTTGCAACCTTCTTACTTGTAGTTTAGCGAATCATGTTCCGGAGCAAGCCATTCCCGTGAGCCTCAAAAGCAAAGTCCGAAAATACTTGCTGATTTGCAGGTCCCAGTGCCAGCCCTGCCTCCCGTCCGACGTCTGGGCACCCGGGAAGTTGCGCCGAGGTCTTGCGTGTCACCCTTCCTGCGATGTTCACCGGTCAAGTGGGGGCAGAATCATCTTGCTCTTGTACAGTCTCTGGGTACATTTGAACCAATGTGAAATACGCAAGTATCCAAAATTTCCCAAAGGATCCAGGTAATCAGGGTGCAGGCTTCGCTGCAATGTTCATCTCTTTGTTTATTTTGTTGTGTTTTGGTCTCAGCCTTTTTTTGTCGGTTTTGCGCATGGGCAGCATCTGATGCAAGTTTCTGCGAATGTTCTTTATTGCGCTGATACCGACAAAGTCCTTGTGTGAAGTGCGTAGAGCAGCCCTTGTCTGCAAACTTCAGCAGGCAAACACCATTGTCGCCATTTTTGCAATGATTGGTGCTGTCAGCAGCATACTGTAGCACTGTTCGTTGATCCACAATGTGCTTTCTTGACCGCTTGTATTTAGACTTCCCGAGGTACAGGGATGCGCCTGCAGGACGGTCTTTGTTGCCTCAAATGAGGCTCATTTTAAAGTTCTTGGTCTACTCCGGGGGTCGGCAGAGGGATCGAAACATCATTCGGTGACAGAAGTTTGAGAAGTACTTCAAGCAAAACGAGGAGGACCGCTCCAAGTTCATGAACAGATTGAGAAGATCCTGACACTTCTCCAGCGGCATCATGGCTTAAACAGCCTTGGAACATGGTAGTTTGCTTGGGGGGGGTTTTTCAATTTTGGGTCCCCTTCCTGTAGGATGTTTTTTTGGGGAATCCCAGAGTAGCTCCATGTTTTATCGCTTATTTGCAGGATTGCAGAGACTCAACTGTTGTTGCCAAGCGCCAAGCTAAGGCAGCAGGAGCAGCAACAACAGCTCTTGTACTCACAGCGGAAGCTTGAGCACAAGCAGCAACTGCAACTCGGCCAAAACTTGTATTGGGAGGAAGCTACTGCCGCTGCTATATCAATATCGTTACTGTTACGGTTGCGGTGGCTACGATAGCATAATGGCTACCGCCCGTGTCGCCAACAACAAGGGAGTAGTATTTTTATTTGGAGATACTATGGTGCTGAGTATAGAGTAAGATCATAACCTCCTTTTGGGTTATAGTACTTTATATAAGGAACATAATTTTACTAGGTTCAACCACCAAAAAAAACGCTACTCAAGGGGAGGGTGGGGGCGGGGAGGGAGGGGAGTGCAGAGGAGGTTGGGGAGAGTAGCGAGCAAACATTGAAAGCTGTCAAACTTGCACAGCAACCAAGCCTGTGTTTGGGGTTGATGAGAAAGCAACTCTTTCAAAGGCTCAAACATAAGCATATGTAGAGGTGATCATTCTGTGAAGCCCACTACAGTACGATGAAGCACAAAATGGAAGGCAGGATCTATCCCAAGTCGCCCCAGAAGCTGTCGGTGGATAGTTGGTGATTATTTTTTGTTATTCTTCACGCTATGCCTTGAGTCTTCAGATGTGTTCGCCTCCAAATGCGCTCGCGTACAGATCCTGTTGCTGGGTCAGGGTCCAAAATACTCAAAAATCACGATTCCAACTTCAGGTAGGTCCAGGCATCAATATAGGAATCCATCCAAAACGTCCCCATGACTGTTCACACACTTTTTGAAAAGGTCCCTTGAGCACCCAAAACCCCAAACCCTAAACCCTGAATCCTAAAACCCTAAACCTCTAAACCCCAAACCCTAAACCTTAAAACCCTGAAACCCTGAAATCCTAAAACCCAAAACCCCAAACCCCAAAACCCTGAAACCCTGAAACCCTAAAACCCTGAGCCCCTTGAGCTTTGCTGCCTGGTCTTCTCAGGCAATCCACTGCTTCTCCCGCTCGGAACCCGGAAAAAAAACGTTGATTATACAGAGGTTAAGGGTTTAGGGGTTTAGGGTTTAGGGGTTAGGGGTTAGGGGTTTAGGGGTTTCGGGTTTTGGGGTTTAGGGTTTAGCGGTTTAGGAATATATTATGTAGGTGTTAGATAGATGTTATAAAAAGAATACGTAGGGTTTGCGGATATTACCCAAAAGAGTGGCGAATCACATGGAAGAGCAGATGGAAAGTGGGAAGCTGGTGCTTTTTGGGGACTAATCACCTCCCCCTAACACCAAAACCCTTCATCCTCCCCTGTAGTAGATAGTCCCAGTGTGGTATTCGGGCCCTAGACGGGAGCTTTCGGATTGGTGGTGCCCTCAGTTCCCTCCTACGCCCAAAGCTCGCTGACCGCAGATCACATCTTCAACCCCAAACCCTAAGTCCCTAACCCTTAAGCCCTAAGTCCTATAGACCCTAAGTCATCCCGAATCCAAAGCTTTGAACCTTAGTTCCCCAACCCTAAACCCTAAACCCCAACCCTATACCCCAAGGCTAGCCCAGGGACTGCTGTTGCTGGAGACTTCACTTGGGCCATGCAGGCAACGAATCCGCCTGGTTATGGTTCAGGGTATGGGCCAGGCTTTAGGGTTTAGGGTATAGGGTTTAGGATTTAGGGTATCGTGTTCAGGATTTAGGATTTAGGGTTTAGGGTTTAGGGAGATTAGGATTTAGGGTATGGGGTATAGAGGAGCTTTTCTGGATCTGGGGGGCTTTCGGGGTTACAAAAGACAGGGTTTATGAGGGCTAGAAATATATATATATATACCTGTGTATACATATACATATATATAT
>CAJNIZ010046197.1:18424-40075 GCA_905231905.1 Symbiodinium pilosum | reverse complement strand
AACGAGATAAGGGACCACGGATAAACAATAGAGTCAATTAGCCTCGACCATAAATAAAAGTTGTCGCTCATATATACTCATATGCCTATATAGGGCTTTCCCAAATTTATGGGTTACTTGTTTTGGGGGTCCCTGTGGGGTCCATATTGGGGTCACCGCCTAATTAGGGACACGCCCATATGCATATGCATATATATATATGTGCATCTATATGCATGTGCATATATAGATATATATGTAAAGTCATGTACTACCTACAGGGATTCTTTGGCCCCAGACTTCCTATTAATTGACCCTGTCTTGTGTTACGTTTCCAAGCTAGGCCCTCCAATTATGTGGGTTGGGGTTTAGGGTCTTAGGGTCTTTCTAGTTAGGTTGAAGTACCCACTATTGGGGGCCTATCGCCCCAATTATGGATACTAGCATGGTCCTGGAAGTTATTGATATCATGCATAGCACATCCTTCGTCTTGGGGTCCCTACTGACCGTTGATATTACACTCCTGTACGGATCTCCGAGAGGATCCTAAGTAGCTAGATGGTTCTAAGTAGGGTTCCTAGACGTTTAACTTCAAATAGGGTTTGGGTTACTATTTTTCATATAGGTAATTCGGATCCTTTGGATGTGGTATCCACTAACACTGTCATTCCCAAGGTATGACTTACTTCAAATGAGGCAAGATTCTTAGTATCAACCGTACATATTCCTCCCATGAGCAATCCTCAACAGTTTGTGTCAGTCAGTCCGTCCATCAGTCAGCCAGTCAGCTCGAAGGGCAATACCCTGAAAAAAGACTGGGTTCAGGGTTTGTTGCGAAACCCGTGTAACTTACCTAGACCCCCCAAGCACCCTAAAATATGGTCAATGTAGCTTCTATTTGGGGATACTTAGGGTCTATGGAGGGTACTTGGGGGGTCTAGGTAGTCTTAACTGTAGGATATGCTCGTCGCGGCTCGTCACGCTGTGAAGCAATAGAACACCCTGAGGAAGCAGAGGCCCCAAATAAAAAACCGTTGAGGTTTAGGGTTTAGGGTTTAGGGTTTAGGGTTCAGGCTTAGGGTTTAGGGTTTAGGGTTTCAAAAGAGGCATCCGCCAAATCATGGCCAATACCCGGCCATAAATTGGACAGTCGCCCATGCAGGCCTTCATATTACTAGGCAGTCCACATATTACCCCCACACCCTAAACCCTAAAGCTTGTAAAGATCCTTGTTAAAATCTGAACGGTATTACCTCGAATCATTAGACCTTTCCTTGATTTTTCGTTCCCTACCCCCACAATAATAACACCCCCAACCTCTAACAATAAGTATGTCTTGCCAACATATTACCATCTTGCAGGGTTCAGAGCTTAGGGTTACTCGGGGGTAGGGGGTACTTTTGTATACCCGCAGTTTCAATGCAGTTGTCCATGCGGTTCTCTTCATAAGTAGCCGTAAACTCTAAACCCTAAACACTATAGTAGTTTCTTGTAACCCACTCACCCTAGAGTCAAAACAACCTCCAGGCGGGTACAATGTCAGGTGTTTGCCCGTGACGGAGCCCTATACGGACTTCATATAGTTCCACAACCCTCCACAACCCTCCACAACCCTCATACTGGCCTTGCATAAGCCCAATATTGCTGCTATCCACCTGGCAACTGGTTGAAATAACAACGAACCCCTAAACCCTAAACCTTAATTCCTAAAACCTAAACCCTAAATCACCAACTTTGAACTGCAGGCCCCGCAGCGGTCGGAAGATGTTCATATGGGCCCTGAGCGCAAGCGCAGCTTGTTTCTCCATGTAGAAACCCATGGGGCTCAAGTACCTATCTCAGAGGGTCCAAGTACCCAATAATTAGGTACATTATTTTTGGGTAATAGTAATTATAGTATAGGTATTGGGTAAGTATATGGTTATTTGGTACTTGGACCCTTAGTGTATAGAGTGTATCATTAAGGCCCAGACGGGCTCCTATACAGGTACTGTGTGCCCAAGTATGTACTACCCTAGGGCTCCAGTTACCTAAATAATGGGAACTGGGCTCTATATACCAGTAGCCTACTATTAAGGTAACTGGGAGCCTTAGGGCTACATAGGTGCATGAGCCCCCTGGGAAAGGGCATGCGTTCGATTAGGAAGTAAGGTTTAGAGTGCATGTTTGAATGTTTCAGTGTACGTCTAGCTGGAAATGACTGGCAGTGACAATTTCTTCTTGGCTCCCCGCAAGCTCGAGTTTCCAAATTCCACATGGTGCTTACCCAAAAAATGTGTTTGTGTGGGTGCGTGTGTGTGTGTGTTTGTGGTGGGGTGTGGGTCCACACATTCAGGATTATGATATATTGGGGGCTATATAGGGGTCCCCCCATTTAGGGAAGCTACCACATTCCTAGACCCTCCAACTACCCTCTATCTAGGCATATGTATTTACTATTGCGGGTGCATAAGGGTACTAGGAGGGTCCGGGTACTTAAATCCATGTATCACCCCAGTTTCCATTTGAGTTCCCATGTTCTTTTCCACTTGATTCTTTGTTATTCCGATATAGCCCCACCCAGAACCCACACCCTAAACCCGCTAAAACCGCAATGAAGGGTACTGCGATGGATACGAAAAATCCTGCATGACCCTCGGTACCATATACCTTGGGAATTATGGTACCGTTGTATATTAAGGTCATGCAGGATTTTTTAGTATCAACAGTAGTAGGGTCCTGGTTGGTTCATGTTTGTTGGCAGCTGCTTGAAGTGGCCAACTTGACTTTCAGGGAGCATGGGTTTAGGGTTAAGGGTTTAGGGTTTAAGGTTTAGGGTTTAGGCGAAACGATCCTTAGTAGCTACCAGGGGTCTCCCAGTATCCTTAGTTGGGCTTCCGCGGCCCTTTCTAGTGGAGATTTAGGCCAAAAGAAAGGGTAGTTGGAGGGTCTAGGTATATAGGTGAGAGTATAGCCTAAATCCTAAACCCTAACCGTAAACCCCAAACCAAGGACCAGTATCACTTAGCCCTCAGCATTGAGTCCTTAATTCATTCCTGGTATCGAAGCCCTACTTTATACTATCCTTTGGGATTTAGGGCTTAGGATTTAGGATTTAGGGCTTAGGGTTCGCAATTTTTTTCGGCTACCTTGACTGCACCATCGACACCCCAAGCCGGCATGTACGTCATGTGTTGTTCTAGCATCCTAACTGCCTTGAGTACCCAAACATAAGGCTTCAGGGTACCTAAGACCCCACCATTTCGGTACTTGGACCCTTAGGGTTCTATGGGTAAGGGTACACGTTTCATTAACCCGCAACACCCCGCAACCCTTGCGATAGTACGACGACACAGGTACGAGACCAAGCCAGTGGCCAAATTAGAGACGCCGGGGTCCCTTTTCATGGGACCGCCCCACTCCCGCAATCTAGCCACATGATACATGAAGGTCCAGCAGACAGTGCACTTCAAATGGAGGGGCATTCCTTCAATAGTTTGCGCCCAAAACCTTTCAATCCTACACGGAAGGCAGCGAAATCCTCGCTCCTGGAATTTCCCAAGCAGAGTAGACGTTCAGTCACAAAGTCAGCTATTCAGAGTTTTTTGATCTTGTAACAACAGAATGGTGCATGACCGCGCAACGCTAATTACATACTTACTTCCTTGCTTCCTTACTTCTTTACTTCCTTACTTACTTCCTTACTTCCTTATTCCCTTTCTTCCTTACTTCCTTACTCCCTTACTCCCTTACTTCCTTACTTCCTTACTTCCTTACTTCCTTCCTTACTTCCTTGCTCGCTTACTTCCTTCCTTCCTTGCTTACTGACTTGCTTGCCCTCTTGCTTGCATGTATACCTGCCTATGCACATGCGTGCATGCATGCATGCATACATACATACATACGTACATACATGCATACATGCGTTACGTACGTAGGTATGTACGTACGAACATACGGCCGGGCGGGCGAGCGCTTGCGAGTGTGCGGGCGCGCGAGCACTCAAGTATGCATACATAAATTTAGTTTTCTCATGACCAGAAATATTTACCATGGAGATTCCGGATCCTGCGTAGGTTTTGCCCAAGAACTGTTGCCCAACTTGCGTAGCCCTGGAAGTTTCAGACACATTGAACCCAAGCAACACATGTCTGGCAGCATGGACACCCAAGAATTCGGATTGAATAAGACAATACCCATGCTGCCCAACGTTCGGTTTGCAAAGAGAACCTTGCAATTTTGTGTTTTCATATGTTGCTAAGGAATTCAGGTGTTGTCATTGATGGTGCTGTGATGTGATGTGAGGTGATGTGATGTGATGTAGTCAGTGTCCCTTCCGGCTGTCACCTGCTGCTGTAAACAGAAGGAAATGAGCCTGGGCATCACAGCGACAGTTGCATGTGGAGCCGTGACATCTTTTGAGTTTATGGTTTGAGAAAAAAGTTTGTCATCCCCCGAGAAAGTTCAGGAAGGTGGCTGGGGAGCATGCGCGATGGAGATTTAAGGTTCAGCGGTTCTTCTCAATGGGTTCAACGGGGGTGTGGACAAGGGGTATGTACGTTTCAGGGTCTTTTTGAAGGGGCTGACAGGGAGTATGGCCAATGAACATTTCAGGTTTGATTAGCGGTTCCTTCTAAGGGGTGCATAAGAGGTATAGACAGGCGAGGTTCAAGGTTGAGGGATA
This sequence comes from Symbiodinium pilosum, assembly GCA_905231905.1. Lineage (NCBI taxonomy): Eukaryota > Dinophyceae > Suessiales > Symbiodiniaceae > Symbiodinium > Symbiodinium pilosum. The sequence continues at coordinate 35,433 of CAJNIZ010046197.1, read as the reverse complement.
TCTTGAGAGAGGGGTGCATAGCAATAGGGGTACAGGGAAGGGTTAAGGATCGCTTAAAGCCAGGGAAGCTAGCAGTTAAGGGTATCTGGAGGCAGGTAGGTTTCCTCCAAGAAGGAGGGGTGGGTCAAGAGGGGGTGGGCGGAGGGGGCACGAGCACCCCTGCAGGAACCAGGGCCGAGACACATATTTCTACACCTGCCAACGCTATATGATGATCCCTGACTCCCAGTCGTCTGATGCAAATTCTGGAAAGCCTTTGCGCGTTAAATTCAAGTGTAGCCGTATGCGGCGAGGCCTTAGAAGCCAACATTGGGGTGAGGAGAAATAGCCCAGTACACATAGTCAAATAGGTTTCAAAGCAAGTCTGAACTTCAACACGTTGCTGCCGTCCAATTATCACCAGTTCCCAAGAGAAGTGTTGTGACCATACGCTGCAACGGTGTAGGTAACACCGCTAAGCACGCAGTTCTGAAAGATTGAAAGCAGTTCACATTCATTTCATCTACTGGGGTTTTGTGGACATGGTTTTAGGTGTTACCATGTTTCTTGCAAATTGCCTGCTGAATTAGGATCTTCCATGCAACTTAGCAAATTGTGAAAAATCTGCAAGGCCGGTTAGAATCTTCTAGCGCCCCTCCGCCCTTCTGATGCTGCAATCAAACATGATACACAGGACTGCTTAATTGCATGAGTCCCGTCGTGGTGGCTGAATACCGTGTTTCGCAGTTTCCAAGTGCGAGGCTACATGTTTCAAGGTGGCGGGTTGCGCTGGGGGTTTAATTTTGCATTCCGAGCAACGCATTTTCATTCAGCAGGGTCTTGCATGGAATGAGGGTGAAGAAGCACACGGTGGATATGCTGCTGCGTGTCCCTATCTTTCTTCATCGTACCTCAAACTCATCGTGGAGGTAACGCGTATTCACACAGATCCGCATGCCTGGTAGTTTGCGGGCGCTCCGCTCATGTGGCGGTTTACCCCGTGGCAAGACTTAGGGGAAAATGCATCACGACCTTGTAACATGACATGCGTCAGGTTTTTACGCATAGCTAGAAGACACTTGTTTGTGCGCCGCAGCGCGTGTTCACACCAAGAGTTTATGCGCCCAAGATTTACACACGTAGGCCCTCCACCTACACTTGCATACCTTGAGATAGAGACCACAAACCCCTGTTTAAGGGTACATCGTAAACCTTAAGCCCTGAAACCCCAAACCCTAAGCCCCTATTTGACGGCACAAGGAAAGTCCTGATGAACAAACCGTGGCTTCCATGGCGCATCCTAAACCCTTAGGGTCCAAGTACCTAATAACTATATATTTCCCCAAAACCTGTACTAAAATTACTATTACCCAAATCCCAAGTACCTAATTATTGGGTACCCTAAACCCTATATACCCCTATATATCCCTTTATATCCCCTTAAAGGGACCTAATTATTGGGCACTTGAACCCTTAGGGCTAAACCCTAAACCATGAGGCTTCACTTCCAAGCTTCCCCGTAAGCACATCTTTCCCAAATTTAGGGGCTTAGGGTTTAGGGTTTAGGGTGGATCCTAGGTACCTATATGGTATATAGATGTATACAGTATAGGATCTAGGGTTTAGGGTTTAGGGTCTATATGGTGTACAGGACGGTTTATACTAGGGACTGGTCATATGGTTTACGTTAATTTCACCTCTATACATACTTAGGATCCTTCTGGTTTTGGTATATTGAGGATCTCAGTTTTCAATGTTCTCAGCAAAAGAGTTCTTACGTTGTAGCCCAACCCCATTTGTTCGGCTCTTTGCCTAGGGTTGCGAGTTTACAAGTTATGCCCACATAGGGTCACAAAGGCTATACATCTTACCTAGCTGGTGTTATTTGGAGCTCTGGTGTTTAGCTCTTGTCATGTTCAGAGTGCTTTTGCCAGGCGTTGCCGCCGGGGAGGTTGTGAGGACTGCTGGCAGCAACTTGTTGTTTTCTGTCAGGATTGCGTCCTAGACCACCCAAACATCAAACAACAAATCCCTGCTTAGGAGTTTATGGAAAGTATGTAAGGGTTATCATTGGGTGATCACGGGATTCCGTATCCGTAACGGATGTGATCTTAGATTTTCTCAAGGGTCTGGGTTGGGACTGTTCCAGGAGGATTGCAGTTCGCAAGGGAGTAGATGCGGCGCATTGGTATGACCGAAGATTCTTATGGGGAGGGGCAGTCACCAGGGCTGAAAACGTTTTTTTTTGTGGGACCTTTCCGCCTGAAGTAATTTCGATACAGATTTGTTCAGGTGTTTGCACGGTGCACTGGGGCTCCAGAAGGTTGTTTTGTAGGCTATTATTAACCACCCAAAAACTCCAGCCTTAACCCCCTGACCTCAGCGCTAAACCTTATAAACCCTAGCCCCTAACCCACAGTCCTAAGCTCTAAACCCTAAACCTTCCACCCTAAACCCCAAACCCTACACCCTAAACCCCATACCCTAAACCCTAAACCCCACACCCCAAACCCCTCTAAGCCTCACAGCCTAGTGTAGTGGTGGTGCCCCTGCACGCCCCGCGGCAATTGGGCCAGAAGTCGTAGCGTGCTCTGGGATGGTTCTGCTGGAGAAAAAGGGGTCTGCAAGACGCTGTTTGGCGTCAAGCTGAAATGCAGCACCGTTGGACATTTCATCGCCAGCACCATGCCATGCAACAAGCCACCCAAAGCATTATGCGCTTCTCACAGCGAGAATTTCCTGGAATGACGTCATGGATTCACGGAACCAGTAGCCACACCTCTTATCTTGCAGTTGGCATTTCGCCGGTGTAAGACAGCGGAAGGAAAGTGAAATTTTGAAAGCCTAAATCCTATCAATATTGATGTTTATGGCTTGGGTTTTAGGGTTGAGTACTATTCCTATTAATATTGCTATTGTTGCGATTATTCTTAATATTATTGCTAGTAGTTTTGTTCCATTCCTGAGGCCGAGAGTCTTAGTCCCTAATCTTAGGCCCTAAAGCCTTAAAACCTTAAACCCCTAAACCCTAAGCCCCTAAAACCCCTAAACCCTTAGCCCCTGAAACCCCTAAAACCCTGAATGGTAGTTTCCCAACATAAGGGGACCCCAATGTAGACCCCAAAATACTATAGTCCTTATTATAGGGACCCCCAAATGGTACCCCCAATTTTGGGAAACCCCCCCCTAAACCCTAAACCCTAAACCCTTAGCCCCTGAAACCTTTAAGACCCTAAATCATTTCAAGCGGCTCAGGATTTTCAACCAGGCCTTGGGTTCGGGTGCTACCTCGGAGGAGTTCTGGGATCGAGAGCTCGTGGGCCGCCAGCAAACGGAAGGTTTAGGGTTTTAGGGTTTAGGGTTTGGGGATTTAGGGTATAGGATTTAGGGGATTTGGGGTTTTTACAGTTAAGGGTTTTAAGGTTTTTGGGTTGAGGGTTTTAGGATTTTACGGTTTTAGTGTTTAAGAGTCCAGGGTTAAGGTTTTTTGGGTTTAGGGTTTGGGGTTTGCGGGCTTCAGGGTTTAAGGCTTTAGGGTTGAGGGTGCAGAGTTTGAGGAGTTGTGGGGCTTTTGGGGGTGTATGAACAATTAGAAGCTACTACATGGGTCAGTCACATTCAGTCTACAGGGTGTAGGCTTAGGGGGACTTTGGAGTGAATGGAGAAGGACATGAAACGATTACATTCAGGCATTTTGGCTTTTGGGATCATTAGGGTTTAGGGTTTGTTACTCAAATTTTCGGAGGGAATGAGGGAACGGACACCGATAGCGCCCTGAGGTGGATTGTGTGTTGAGAAGGTGGGTAACACTGTGACCCTAAACCCTCACTAATTTAGCCTGCGCTCTGGGATTCACATTATTTCTGGATTCCTGATTGGTGTAAGTTTTTCCTCCTTGCACCAAGTTGACAGGTCTATTGCTGATGGAAAGGAATCTTCCAGCGGGATGCAAGGGGTTGTAGGTTATTGCGTGTTGGTTTGTAGGGAGATTGCTTGGGTGAAGCTGTCAAGCTGTCAGCGACTAGGTCCTGGGGTTTAGTGAAACTCAAGTGAGCAATAATCTAAGCTCCTTAAACGGGGTCATATGGGGGCCTGCTATACGGAAGAAGGGGGATGCTGGGGGTGTAGACTATGGATCAAGTGTGTGTCTCCTTTCTTGGCCTGAAAGCTTGAATTTCTCCAGTTTTCTGGAGAGTTTTGGTGTTAGAGTTTAGGGTTTAAGGCTTAAGGTCTAGGGTTTAGGATTAAGCACGCAGTGCTAAATTATGCGTGCCACAGGACGGAGCATCTGGTACTGGAAGCATTCGCGCGACAGCGGTGCATTGAAAGGGGGAGTAAGTATCATTTTGCCGCACATGACCAGCTGCTTGCGAGGAAGTGCGGCTTGAATAGTTTCAGACAGTAATTAGGGAAGCAAGTCCTCCTGCTGAGAAGCTCCAAGGTATGCAGACTTTGCATAGATTTTTCTGGGTGTGGTTGCACCGCATCGGAAAATGTCAGAGTTTCGAGGGCTGTTCGCGTCATTTCAAGCGCTAGAATTTCATATCTATCCCCATAACGTATAGAATCACCATTACCAAAATCAAAGTTCTCAGTTGTTGGGTACCTGGTCAAGAAATCCTACACCATAGATTTCCCTTATGTATACCTATACCCCTACATATCCCTGCATCCCTGTAATCCCTAAGCCTCACATATAACTATGAAACCATGTGTATACCTGTGGCCTATTCAGAGGAGCTCCCTAGAACCTAAACCTTGAACCCTAAACCCTAAACCCCCTAAACCCTAAAACCCTAAACATGCAAGCCCTAAACCCCCGCACCCTAAACCCCTAAAGCCTAAACCCTCAACCCCCATTGGGTACTTGCGCCCTTGGGGTTAAACTTCTCAAAGCTACTATGGCCGCCCCCTTCACGCACATGGACACGGGCAAGTCAGGGCTGATTTAGGCCGGGGATTACTGAGGATTATTCGGGCATATTGGTTCAGGGGCCTTCTTACAGGGCCACTTAAGGGGAGGGGCAGACAAAGGTTGGGCTTTTCAATGGGAACCTGATGGGGAAAAGGGGTGGGGTGGAAGTACGTATTGGGTATATTGGGATTCTATGAGGTACTCCACCCCCTGTAATTGTTCCAGACTTTTTTTTTTGTTGGGGGGGTGGTTGTGGCAAATATTGGGTTGGCCCATGGTATGCTAGTTTCCTTAAATAAGGGGACCCCAATATAGATTCTAACATACTATTATCCTTTTCATCGGGACCCCTAAAATGGTACCCCTAATTTTGGGAAATCCCCGTATGTATAGTTCTATGAGAAGTTCCAGCTGCCCCAGGTACCAGAGACGACGCGCCGCTTTGGTTTCGAGGCGTCCCTGCTTTCTCGCCACAGGGTGGCATGGCTAAATTGCAGTGTGTTTCTAAACGGCTTCGGGTTTGTAGGAGCTATTAAAGAGTCCATGCAGATACATTATATTCTATGTATATATATATATGCACATACCAGGGCCCTATTTATATTGCCAACTGCGTGGAGCCTTTTATAAGTATATACTACATAGCTAAATGGACCCTTTGGGTCAAGTTGTGGTTGCAAGCCGAATGCTGCACGCATCTTCGGTGCAGTGCTTGCATTTGGATGATTTATTTTCGTCTGTAGCCGTTAAAGGGTTTAGGCTTTCGACTTCGACAAGATCACAAGCAAATTCAAGCCCCGTTGCTGTGCAAGTTGTGTGTGTCGCTGTATTTTTTCAGGGGCATCTCTGGTGTCCTGGAAGCACTTTTGCGCTCAATATGTTTTTGACAAGCTATGGTCCCCTGAAGTAGATAGAATCTGGCTGTGGGTATAATTATAACAAGATCTGCGTACTTAAGGGGGCTATAATCCCAAACCCTAGAGCCTAAACCCTAAATAGTAGTTTCCATTTTCTTTTTCATTATCCAATATATGACTATAACTATATACCCCAGGGAGGATTAGACTGCAATTTGACGATGGCATGACCTCGAGAAGCCCAAGATGACTCCTCCAAAGGAACAAGAGTACCTATCCCTAGGGCTCCAGTTACCTAAATACTGGGAACTGGGTTCTATATACCCTATAGTTGCATAACCCAGTAGCCTAGTCTTCAGGTAACTAGGAGCCCTGGGGTATACCAGGGACATAAATCCAAACCATATTCCTAATTCCTTGTATAGAAACCCTAGTTTATACCATATAATAAAGGATACACCCTAGTTTATACCCTATACCCTAAACCCTCAATCTTATAGGGATATTAAATCCAAACCGTATTCCTAATTCCTAGTATAGAAACCCTAGTTCATACCATATAAGTACTTCGGATCCTTTGGATCTCATGGCGCTTGTTCGCTCAAGCTTTGCAGAGCTTCAAGTAGAGTAGCCCAGACCTTAGAAATAAGTTACAGGTAGCCAAATATTAGGTAAACAACCCGTACACTGGTCACTCTAGGCAAGCTTTACAGATCTCTGGCTAGGGTGGGAGGTTTGCCCCCTTTTGTGAAACGGGGCTCTAGCCGCCTGATGAGGGTCCATGTTGCGTCTGGTCTTCAGTGGACACACTCCGTCATACTTCCTAAGGGATATGGTATATGAAGTGGTGCAAGGTTTCGTGTGAGTTCTCCTAGCCCCCCTCCCCACTGAACTGCAAACAAGCCCAATTAAGGGAGAACCTTGGAGAGGGTGGATAGACAGGGGTGGTTAGATAGCCCAGCAGTTTGCGAACCTAAACCCTCAAGCGCGTTAGTATGCAGACGAGGGCCGGCGACAGAATCTCCTCCAACCCTATGCCCTAAATCCTTAACTTATTGGTTCATAGTAGGCAATCAAGGAAAATAGTATATAGGGATTATATGAGAATGATTTTCCCCTATTCCCCACTGAGAACCAGCACGTGAACTTCGAACCCTAAACCTTAAACACAAAGCCTACAACCTTAAACCCTAACCCTACAGATGCGAGGTTTCTGGATGACATCCAGCTCTAAACTCTTTAAAGGGGGTTAGATAGGGGATTACAAGGATTATAGGGATGATGTGGGGTTTAGGGTTTAGGGCTTGGGTTTAGGGTCTAACCTCCTTAAATTGGGTTATATAGGGGACTATATAGTGGACTATTCTAGGGCTTATTCAGGGGGATACTCGGAGTCTAAGCTCTCGCTCATATAGAGGGTACATGGCAACGTACCCTCCTACCATAAACCCTTGCCTGCAGGGTCCAGCGAGCTAAGTCAGTACGTAATTTGGGCCCAAAGTGCATATAAATATATCCCTAGGGATCCAAACAGCCCAATGTAGGTAATATTTACAGACTTTGGGGCCCAATGTAGGGATTATTTACATACATGGATCCCTAGGGTATGTATTTATGTACATATGAGAATCCACCTCGTGCCATATGTTGTATCCATTTGGGGTACTTGGACAGTTATGGGCCGGTGTTCCAAGTAAGGCAAGCAAGGGCAGACTTCCTCCGCAGGGTAGGGCAGCGAAGTAAAAAACAAAAAATGGGTTCAGGGTTTAGGGTTCAGGGTTCATAGATTTTCCCGGAGGTCCGAGTCTATCAGTAATACCTACCCCGCGCCCTGGAGTATATCAATATCATCCACTTGGTGCTAGTGGGATGTGCTTCATTTAGGTGCTGAATTCGCCTGCGAAGATGTCCAGTGATCCTGCAGGGGCTTTAGTTATCTTTTGGTCCAACATGTGGAGACTCGCCTAGACTAGGTTAGCATCATTAACCGCAACCCCCAAACCATCCATGTACCTGCAACCATACCAAGCTTGGCCGAGTGCTCGTGCGATTGCCATTCCCTCCACGGGTTCTCGGCCGTATATATCGGGTTTAGGGTTTAGGGTTTAGGGTTTAGGGGTGAGGGTTTAGGGTCTATATAAGCCATAGTCTAAACTCCATGCAGGGGGTTATATAGGCGATTATATATGGGAGTATTATAGGGGTTATTAAGGGGGATACTAGGAGTTTAGACTGTAGCTCATATATCTTACGTAATACCCATGTTGCCGATGATTTACTTATCCCCATGCGCAGGCGTTCAGTCCTCAACCAAGAGGCTGGCCCTCCAAACCCTAAACCCTAACTCCTCAACCAAAAGACTTACCCTCCCCCTAATCAATATGTAGCCCTATACGGCTCCCCCTTAAAAGGAAGGTAGTTTACAACGGGTCCTTTCTCAGAATGCAGTGTAGTTCGGGGATGGCGGCTTCGAACCCTTACCCGCAAAAGACCTAAAACCCTAAACCGAGTTACCAAATGGGTATATATAGTAGTTAACATGATTTCTCCAATACAGTAAGCTAAATTAAGTACCTTAACAGCAACCCTAGATAGGATTAAGGGTTGTTATGTTCCATGTCTTTGTCCAGTTGATTCTGCGTTATTGGGGTATTTATTATCCCCATGAAGTTTTTGGGCCATAAGCCCTAATATAGAATCCTTAAATCTCCCTATCTCATCCGCATATGCAGATGCCTCAAGAATCCCAAGTGACCCCAAAGACTTAACCCTAAATCTTCGCAAAGGTCCAGGCTATGCGACCAGAATTCAAGATAGCCGACTTCGGATTTGTCATGCAGGCAAGTGCCAGTGAAGGCAAGTTGCCTTCAAACTTTCAGGCCAATGACCAGACCCAAGACCAGATTCAGAGCTTGGTGGCCCTTGCCCGTCCTTTGAAGCAAGAACAGGACATCATGCGGGCACACAAGGCCGTCGCCTTGCGAGATCAAACGTAAAGACTGGCCGCTGAATGTGAGTTTCAACATTCATTGAAGCTAGCTGTCCAGAGGGTTTGGGATGAGACAAGCGTCTACTACCAGTGCCACAGTTGCAAGTTCTCGGCCCTGCAGACCATCAGCCCACGCGCAAGTTGCAGGCCGCTTGCGAGCAGGCGGATGTGCCCGTCCTGTACTTGCTGAACCTGCCGCTGCCGATGCTTGGTAGTAGCTGCTCCACTCACATCGTATTGGCGAAGGGTCTGCAGGGGTTCCCGTCTAACTACCTGGGCTCAAAGTATGGCTACACTATTGCTTCAGGGTCTCCCCGGCGTAGGGTTTAGGGTTTGTCGTTAAGGATCTAGGGCTTAGGGTTTAGAGTGGTGAAGCCTAAACCTCTGCTTTGACGTACCCTGGAGTTGGGTAATATATTATATCCCCTCTATAAGCATTTATCACCTATTGTAACCCTGTATAACTATCCCAACCCATCAGTCATCCTGGACCCATAAACCTTACACAACCCATGTCCAATCATAACCTCCATGAGAAGAATCCGCAAACCTGACCCCCGCCTCCCGCCCCCCCCGCCCCCCCACCAGAAACTCCTAAACCTTAAGCCCTAAACACCCTAAGCCCTAAGCCCCAAGACCCTTAAACTGAAAACCCTCCTAAACTCTCAACCCCCTAAACCCTGAACCCTAAACCCTGAAACCCTAAACCCTGAAACCCTAAACCCTGAGCCCTAAACCCTGAGCCCTAAACCTTCCCAGGTAAAGCCTCATGCACTCCTGCGAGCTATGGAACATCATTGCAGAGCCTGGCTGGCTGAAGTTAGAACAGTTTAGGGTTCAGGGTTTGTAGGGTTTATGGGGTTCTACGGTTTAGGGTTCTACGGTTTAGGGTTTTAGGGTTTCGGGTTTTAGGGTTTAGCGTTTATAGGGTTCAGGATTTATAGGGTTTAGGGTTTTAGGGTTGAGGGTTTAGGGCTTATATAGAGGGCTTATAGGGTTTTAGGGCTTAGGGTTTCCCTAAACCCTAAACCCTAATCCCTATAAAATCCCGAAACAGGTAGATTTCGACGGCCTGCTTGGGGAGTCTAAATGAAGTACATTTCCAGTTATATCTGGTTTCCAGACTCTAAAACCCTAAACCCTAAAACCTTAAAACCTAATACGCTAAACCGATTGACTCACATGAATCCCCTGCAGATATGAGGTGTCATACTACCATACAGTTTCCCTGCACAATGAGGCTAGACTTCCTGCAGAGGAAGCTGAGAGCATAAGATCTCTGTACACCCTCGCGGCAAGATATCCTAAGAAGGGAAATTGACGGGCTGCCTTGAATAGAGGAATCTTCCAGCGGTCGCCCAAAAGCTATACAGTATATACTAGGGCCCTAAGGTAATTCCGTGGGACCCCCTTGACCTCTAAGTGTATACGCTAGACCCTTCCAGTTTCATCATTCTGCATGTGCAAGTAATGAGACTTGAAGTATTTCAGCTGTCCCAAGCCCGAATCGCGTGGCACGCTGCCTTCATCGACTCCTAACTCTAGATCTTAAAGCCTGGGTTTAGGATTTAGGGTTTAGGGGTTTAGGGTTTAGGGCCTACACCTAAACACAGCCCACTGATCTTCACATACGGAACCCCTTGATAATCTGGAATCCTAACTTCTCAGCTCTAAACCCGAAATCGTAAATCCTAACTCTCTGACCCTTGACCCTATCGCAAGATACAGAACGTGCTATCAACTTGATCCTCCATTCACGCAGCATTGTACCGCAAGTGCGGTCAGGCAGGATCCTCAGATAAATGCTCTCTTCCAATATGGGTTTAGGGTTTAGGGGGGAGTTCTTCCTGTGGCTCCCCCTTATATACCCACGAATGCTGTACTTCTTATCATAATTCGGACCCCCCCCAGGCAGAACCACCAAATTACTATATAATCGCAGTTGCCATGTCATATTCCATCTTCTTTTCCGCTTCATTCTCCAATAGGGTCATGCGCCAAAGCCCTAAATAGCAGCTTCCATTTCAATGTCCGTTATGTTCTATGTCGTATGGGTAGTATCCCTAATCATAGGAAACCCAAAGCTCTTAACCCTAAATCCTAAAACCGTAAGTCCGCCGTAAGTCCTATACAAACCATCACCCTAAGGGTCCAAGGACCCAAATAATAAGGCTTTAGGGCCCAAATACCATTAATATTATAGTATTTGGACCCTAAAACCCTATCCCTAAGGCTCAAAATAGCCCAAACGCGGTTTATAGTATGGTCTTTGGGCCCAAAAGCCTCATATTCTGAGTCCTTAGAGCCTAAGGGTATTCTTTGGGTCCTTGGACCCTTAGGGTCATTTTGGCAGGTCAGGTTGCGGTCTTCTTCGCACCGTGCGCCTCTGCATGCCCCCGGGTGCCCGGAGCCCTTTGAGGAGGCGCTTGGGAAGGCTTACCTAAACCCCCAAACCCTAAGGGTCCAAGAACCCAATACTTAAATGGGTATATAGGGTTTAGGGCTTAGGGTCCAAGTACCCCATAATTAGGTCCCCTTTAAAGGGGATATATAGGGATATATAGGGTTTAGGGCTTAGGGTTTAGGGTTTAGGGTCCAAGGACCCAATATTTAGGTACTTGGGATGTGGGTAATAGTAATTATAGTACAGGTTTGGGGGAAGTATATAACTATTAGGTACTTGGACCCTTAGGGAAAGTATGTAAAATAATAGCCCAAACCCGCTAAAAATAGCCAAAAGGCTATAACTCTACATACTTTGGGGGCCCAGTAGGGCATAGGAAGTTAGTTTATACGGATCCAGTTCTCCATTCCCGTAACCCAAGGGGCCTATGTTGCTATGTAGTATATACTTACTTGGGCCCTGAAGCAGTGAATGTGGGAACCTCCGTGGGCCTTAAGTTTATGTGATTTAGCGACCTGGAGCTTTTGGGTAAGTGGGAACCCCACGCTACAGGCTTTGGGTTGTTTGGTGATGTTTGGCGCCTTTGCTACAATTGCTTTAGGGGCTTTACCTTGCGGTTGTACACATGAATGCCAGCATCCTTGTGAAGTAGGAAAATCACCCTAAGGGTCCAATGACCCAAATGATAGGGTTTTAGGGCCCAAGTACAGGTAGCCCTACCAGTAGGTAGATAGAATATGGGGTATATGGGGATTTTATCATAACATACCCAAAGCCATATTCTATCTACTCAAGTGGGACTATAGCCCTAAACCCTGAACCCTAAACCCTAAGCCCTAAACCCTAAACCCTGAACCCTAAACCTGTAGGGGACCCTACGCCCGTTTACATGCTGCAGCCCAAAGGGTCCATGTAGGTATATGGTATATACTTAGGGCCCAAAGGGTTTCCCATATACCTACTTTGAAGCCCAAGTATATACCATATAATCCCTATAGAATGAATCCCTACATAACCCCTACATAACCCCTCTATAGCCCTTATATATTCCCTATGAATCCCTATATTTTATATACCATATAACTACATGGACTCTTTGGGCAGGGAGATCTGGCGTCCTTCGATTCTGCAGCAGCTGCGGGCTTGGCGTTGCGCTGTTTCCCCGCAGGGTCTGCAAGACTTTCCGTTAGGGTTTAGGGTTTAGGGTTCAGGTTTAGGATTTAGGATTTAGGGTTCAGGGTTTAGGGTTCAGGGTTTAGGATTTAGGGTTTACAGTTTAGGGTTCAGGGTTTAGGATTTAGGGTTTAGGGCTTCAGATACTTACTCAAAGGGCTCCAATTGCCGAAATAATTGAACTGGGTTCTATTTACCCTATAGTTACATAGCCCAGTAGCCTAGTCTTTAGGTAACTAGGAGCCCTAGGGTACAGTAACAGCCAGTTCATATACCCAGTATGTTGGGGATCAAGGCTATTCTTGTGGCTACAGACACAAGTACGGACGACATGGGCTTGGTTCCTTAAAGCCATGCAAGTCCAGGGACAGAAATGCGCAATGAAGTGTTGGCATCATGTGTTCTCCACGAACTCTTCGTCCCTTGCGCGCGGTTCGTTCCCCTGCCATGTTTGCTATGGCCATGCATTATTTACGGCTTCTCACTCAAGGATCAAGTGCACAACGCCAAAAGCGAATCAGAACATAGTAGTGACCTTGGGCTAGCACCTGCATTAATCTGGGATGAAACTTTTCATAATGAGCCAGGCACCAGTTTCACGGCCGAGTACTACTCAGGGATTATAAGGCATTTGTTGCAAACCAGTTCGCGCTGTGTATGACTCCAAACCTAGAGGGCCCGAGTACCTAAGTTATAGTCGGGCTTTAGCTCCCAAGTACTGTATTCTGAATGCTTTTCAGCACCTAAAAATCTCATCAAGTGCCCAGGGAAACGTGCTTGCACAACAGGTTTATAAGCAGCAGTAACTTCTTCGCTGGCATCTAGACGAAGACTGAAAAGGCCCTTTGTGTAGAAGTCCTACATTCTTGAATTAAACAAGAACGGGCCTGAAGCCGTATCCTACATTTGGTTTAGGGCTTAGGGTTGCCCGCGTTCCTAGACCCCAAAGCAGGTTCTACATTGCTGAACCCAAAGCCAAGACCTACATGCCGAAACGCAGAACCCAACCCTACGTTCTAAACCTAAACCCTAAGGCAAGGATTCTAAAACCTCAAAACCTTATCCTAAAGTCCCTAAAGCCTAAACCCTAAACCTGGATAGTCGAGAAAAGGTCCCATAAATGAAAAAGCCTAAACTTGCGTCCCAGTGGCAGCCTCATTTTCCACACATCAGAGCGGTAAAGGCCAGCCTGACTCACTGGAAAATTGTTGCCTAAAGGCTCCATGTAGCTATCTAGTATAGGGTTTAGGGATGTTTAGGGTTTAGGTCTAGGGTTTATGGTCCAGTATATAGTATATAGTTAGGGGCCAAAAGGGATCGCATATAATTACTTAGGGCCCAGGTATACTATACTTAATATTAAAGTTACATGAACCCTTTGGGTTTGCTGTTCAGGGTCTGTGGTTTCGGCTTTGGAGCTTACACAGTGTAGGGTTTGGTCGACAGGGTTTACAGGGTTTGCCTGTTCACCCTGCTTTTTTTTGAGGGAACCCATATAAGATTTGATTTTGGTTGTGGGTTCAAGAATCTGGGCTTCACTACGTGTAGTTTTGGAGCTGCTGAGCTGCTGCCCTACGGGTCCAAGTACCCAATAATCATATACTTACCCCAAACCTGCACTAGAATTACTATTACCCAAATCCCAAGTACCCAAATATTGGATACATGGATCCTTGGGGCTGGTGTCATGGTTATCGTGGTGGCGGCGGTGGGGGCAGGTGGGGGGACGGTTTCGCCACGTCGGCAGCAAGGCGGTGGCGGCGGCAGCGGTGAACCCTAAGCCCTGAAACCTATAAACCCTAAGAAGTGGGGGTTATCCCTTTTGAGGTGCCTGCAGAAGGATGTATAGATATATTATATTATATACATTAATACACTAGGACACACTATGTATTAAAGCTTCCATATTCCGCATAGTGCGGCCCGCGGGTATGCAAGGTGGGACCTGTCTGCCGTGAGTATGTATTTGCTTGCTGTTATATATATATATATATATATGTGTGTATGTAAGTATGTATAGGTTCTATAGGGGTACATAGGGACAGATTATCGCAATGATGGACGATGGAAAATTGGATGGGCAAAGACATGGAATCTACATAATACATGTATATATACACATGCATGTGACATGTTGCACCTCATTTCTGTCAACTGTGCCAGGAAGATACTCCTCTGTCGTCGGCACGGTTGTGAACAAAAAGTGTAAGTGCAAACGCCATTGTCTAATTACCCCTGCCTAAGCTTAACTGTATCAAACAGCAACTCAAAGGGTGCTAAGTACCTAAATAGGGGCTTTGGGTTCATACAGGGTTTAGGTTTGGGGATAGTGACCCAAACCATATTACTAATCCCTAGTATAGAGACCTTGCTTTACAGCATATAGGTACTTAGGATCCTTTGGGCAGGTTGGCAACTAGGAGGTAAGTTGCTGTTTCATTTCGTAGGATTATAGCTCAGCTAACCCTTCGCACTTCATGCTTGAGGTTTAGGCAGCTAGACATCATTTAGCATGTGCGCCGCTACAACTGCTGTCACCTCTATAAACGTGGCCGCCGTTGCTGTCACTACAACCGCCGCTGCGGCCACCGCTGCTACAACCACTGCAAGACTAGCTTCCCCACCACTATAGCTACTGTCCTTACCACCACCACACCCCACAACAACCAACACAGCAGATGCCATTCTCGCAGGAACCTCGCATGATTTCCTCAGATGTTAGATGGCAAGGCTTAGTTGGGCACATGACAGTACTTCTTATCCAGAAGAGCTCAGCAGATGCTAGTAGGTGCATCGTTGTTTTTTGGCATCGCTGTTAGATGCATACCTTCAACCAAGAGCCTCCTAATGTATAGCACGATTCATGTTTCGAACCAGCCATGGGCAAAAATTCGAACTCCAGCACCTGTGTCTCTTCATCTACCCCAGCGGCGAGGAGATTGGTACGGAGGTAGAGTTTACCCTGCCTATCTGACCGCGCCTTTCGCGTTGGCTCTATCCAGGAAGATAGGTCGACTGAAGCAGCAGCGGCATGGCCGCCATAGCACGAAGTCTGAGGGCGCCGGGTCTACCTCAGAGCAGAGGCCTCCAAAATCCGAGCCAGGCTTCAGGAGGCGAAGCCTGGGTGCCTATGCAGCTGTAGCTGGCACTGCAAGGCAGGCAAAGGCCTATATCAAAGATTGGCGCCCTTTCCCTCCAGGGTTTCAGTGGGGGGTTGCCACTGCTGCCTTTCAGATTGAAGGGGCGACCAGTGAGGAAGGCCGGGGGCCATCCATTTGGGACACCTTTTCCCATGTCCCTGGAAACATCTCTCAAGATGCTACTGCGGACGTGGCCTGCGACCACTTCCATCGCTACAAGGAGGATGTGCAGCTCATCAAGAAGCTGGGTTGCTGTTAAGGAACTTAAATTAAGTTACCATAATGGGTATATATAGTAAACAATAGGGAAGCTTAATCTAAGTTCCTTAACAGCAACCCAGGAAGCTGGGGGCCAAAGCATACCGATTCTCCATTTCATGGTCCCGGGTCTTGCCCAGTGGCACGCTACAAGGTGGCATCTCCGAAGGGGGACTGGCATTTTACACCTCCCTTTGTGAGGACCTTTTCTTGGTCAGCTCAGAGCATCAAATAGCGCTGGTCATTATTATGTTCGAAGGTGTAAAAGTAGGCTTTTCTCTTTTGCCTCTGAACCCTAAACCCTAAACCCTAACCAGGACCTACTGAAGAATGGAATCGAGCCCATTGCTACCCTCTACCACTGGGACTTGCCTCAGTCTCTGGAAGATAAAGGAGGTTGGCTCAACCGGCAAACTGTTGATGCCTTCAAGGACTATGCGCAGCTGTGTTTCTCACGTCTCGGCCGCTATATTAAGACTTGGTGCAGCATCAATGAGCCTTGGACACAGTGCATTGTGGGCTACTGTTTTGGATCTCACGCGCCTGGGCGCAGCATTGCTCCCGGAGAGGAATGTGTGCTCAAAAACCATGGTTCCCTATTCTGGACGGACTTTGCAATTCATAGAACATCTTTTCAGTTGCAAGCGAAATCCAGAGAAACCATGCCAGAAGCTGTCAAAACACTCACTGAGAGTTGCTAGTCACCAAACACTTAACTCCGGCTGCCACGGGTAATTCAAGGGCTTTCAGGGTTTGCTGCAGCGAACGCAGGGGAAGCCGTTGAGCCAGTAATCCCCATACCTTCCGATACCCCGACTGTTGAGACTAAAAGACTAAAAGATCTTGCATGACCTTACTACACTACAGCACCATGATTCCCAATATACAATGTATTCATGGTCATGCAGGATAACCCGTTCACGCTAAACCTTAAACCAACCCTGAAGCCTACATCTGAAATCCTAAGCCCTGAGCCCTACCCCTGTATTTGGGTACTTGGCCTAAACCCGTTACCCCAAGGGTCGTTTCTATTACTCAAAGCCCAAGTACCTAAGTATTGGGTGCTTGGACCCTAAACGTTAGGTAGTCAGGTACTCCCTGGCCCTGGCTCCTGTAGCACTCCTTGAGACTCCCTGAGGTTCCTAGGCACCCAGCCCCTCCAAGCAATAAGGAAGCCCTACTAGAGCCTCAAACTGGAAAGCCCCCAAAGAAGCCTGGAAGGAAAGAAGGGATCCTCAGGGTAGTCTCGACGTAACCCCGGCTAGTTGAATCTTCTCCAATTTCTCATTTCCTT
>CAJNIZ010046197.1:0-14569 GCA_905231905.1 Symbiodinium pilosum | reverse complement strand
TAGGGGTTTAGAGGTTTAGAGGTTTAGGGGTTTTAGGGTGTGGGATTTTGGGTTAAGGGTTTGGGTTTAGGGGTTTAGGGTTTAGGGATTTAGGGATTAGGGTGTAGGGTTTAGGGTTTAGGGTTTAGGGGTTTAGGGTTTTAGGGTTTAGGGTTTAGGGTTTAGGGTGGGAATGAAGGAATGGAGAAGAAAATGGAAGCTACAGGGATTCTGGGGATTATACGAGGTTTAGGGTTTGGGATCATGGAAAAGAACATGGAAACTAAGACTAAGATATAGGGCCATATAGGGACTGCTATAAGGATCCATTCCTTCATTCCTGGCTGACCGAAGGCAAGATTAAGGAACTTAGTTTAAGTTACAATAATGGTGGTTTATAGGGTTAAGGGTTTAGGGTTGCTGCTTTGGCAGCAAGAAGGGATGTGGAGATATTGTGGGCCCTTGGAAGGAAAAAGGTTTTTGTAAAGGACTGTCCGACATCCTAAGCCATAAGGATCCTACATGGGTGATTTTTGGAAATTCCCAACAAGAAGCATGATTCACGATGTTTTTTCTAGAGTGCACAATTGGCTAGTTTAGCTTATCCTTAACAAAGGCTATGTGGCAGGAATCTTGGAAAAGCAGGTATCTACCAGGACCCTCCTAGCACCCTCAATTGGGATTGTATGGCCCTGATACGGGTTACTGAGACTTTAATACAGTGTAGCTGGAGGGTCTGGGCACAAGGTTCTTGAGGTAAAGGCTTCTGGGAAGGTTTGGTCATGTGTCCCTGCACCTCAAAAACCCTAAACCCCAAACCCTAAACCACGAATCCGAAACCAAAAGCCCTAGACCCAACTAAAACTAAACCCCAAGCCCGTGGCAGGAGAATATCTTTGGTTCCATGTTGAGGGGATGGCCCAATGAGCTGGGTAGGCAGCCTACGGTGGATACCATGCATCCTGCATGACTTCAGATATCTGAAGCCAAGTGAATTGTGGTATTTCAGTAATGCAGGATATTTGCCCTAAACCCTAAAACCTAAACCCTAAACCCTCAATTGTAGTAACCCAAAATAACCCCTAATCCACCCCAGTATGCCCCCAGGCTTCCTAAGGTTGCCCAGGCTTCCCTTAAGATTCGAGATTCAGGGTTTAGGGTTTATGGTTCAGGGTTTAGGGTTTAGGAATCAGGGTTTTGGGTTTAGGGTCTAGGATTCAGGGTTTAGGCTTTAGGTTACGGGTTTAGTAGAATTCAGGGTTTGGGGTTTGGCTTGTGGCAATGATGCTAAGTTGTACCCCTGCGTTTTGTGAGTCTGCTCAATCAGCAGGCTCTAAAGTCGCGCCCCGCCAATTATAGTCCCCCTTAAGTAGATAGAATATGGGATATATGGGGATCTTATTATAATATACCCAAAACCATATTCTATCTGCTTATGGGGGACTATAAGTACTTGCAGCTCCCCACCCTTAGCCCTAAACCCTAAACACAAAAAAAGGCCTCCCAACCTGCCTTCGATTCATTTCTAACTCTGATTCTAGTTACTAATTACAATTACTTAGTGATAATTCGGCTTAACTAGGCTTAATTCAGATGGAACCTAGGGGGGCGTAGTATAGAGTGGGGTAGTAGGGGAACCCATGAATGGAGCTATATATGAGCCATAATCTAACCTCCTGGAGATAAACGGGTTTTTATCGGGGATTATCAAGGGGAGTATTAAAAAGTCCATTACGGGGGATACTTGAAGTTTAGATCGTAGCTGACATAGTATATATTCGGGTCCTACAGTAGTTCTGTGGGAACCCTTTTGGTCCCTATAGGTATACACTACACAGCTACATGGACCCTTTGGCTGGGTGCGTTTGTCAGCCTTCCCGAGCGAAATCCCAGACCGCTCCAGAAAAGATCCCCTAGGGGTCCAAGGACCTAAATAATAGGGCTTTAGGGCCCAAATACCATTCATATTTTTGTATTTGGGCCCTAAAACCCCTTGGACCCTTAGGGATAGAGGAATTTTGGTAACTGCAAGTATTTTTTTAAAAAAATGTGGAGGTACTCGGACCTTTTGTCTAACTACTACACATAGGTTTATGTAAGCATACGTTTATGTTTATAAAGCATTTGGCAGAGGAGAGCTCGCGCACGAATCCGATTCCTATGTGATATGGGATCTCTGCAGCGCAGGAAATGATGGTCTAGCCCTACACACTCCTAAGCCCTGAAACCTAAACCCGAAGGCCTAAACGTATGTAGAGAGCCATTTGGACCCAAGCTCTGTACATTAGATATACATATACACGTTTATGGTTTTAGGGCTAAGCCTTTAAGGTGTAGAATTTAGGGGTTTAGTGTTTAGAGTGTGATACCTGGACTCTTAGCATACTGCGCCCTCAAGGGTCCCGACACACAATGTGTGCGTACCTGGGATTTGGCCAACCAAGAAGTCATAGTGCATATTTTCGGCAATAGTGTGACTATTGAGCGCTTGGATGTCTTAGGGTACTGAACATACAAGAACTCAGCCCTATAGCGCTTGAACCCTGAATCGTACCGACGCCCTAAACCCTAAACTTAAACAGTAGTTTCCATTTTCTTTTCCATTACCCCAATGTGTTCCCGATCTTCAGGATCGGCCGGTCCCTATCAACAGCTGGATCAGCGATGCTGGCTATGAGACTGCAGTCCCTTTGGATGCGGACACTGGGACTACAGGGGGCAGTACCTGGACCCCTACCATATGTAGAATTATAGCTTTTTTGGTTGTTTTAGGGCCATTATGTTACATATTTTTTGCTGTTTGGGTAAGGGTCCAAGTATTTAAGAATCTGATTTGGGATCCCAAGGGTGCAAGGACCCAAATAGGGCTTTAGGGCCCAAATACCATAATATGAATGGTATTTGGGCCCTAAAGCCCTATTATTCAGGTCCTTGGACCCTTAGGGGGATTTAGGGTTCAGGCTTTAGGGTTCAGAGTTCAGGGTTTGGAGTCTAGGGTTTGGGGGTTTTGGGTGTTTAGGGCTCTTAGTGCAGGTTTTGAGAAATCTGTGAATACGGGCCGGTGAATATTGAGACTTTGGACCCTCGGGTTGGTGTTTCGTGGCATGTAACCCTAAACTCCTAAACTTCTGAACCCCAAACCTTTTTCCTATGACAGACCTTCGAAGGATTCTGCAGGATTTGGGTTCAAAAAGTTCACAGATTCAGAGATGGGTCCTCTCTTTGGTTCCGATATTAGGGGTTTTGATGGGTTAGCGTGTCTATGGGACCTTCTCAATTACGATCCTGGTGGATTCCTTGAAGGCGGCGGTCCTTGCATTGCCAATCATGAAGCGTGCAGTTTAGGGCTTAGGGCTTTAGGGTTTAAGGTGTAATATATTCTTTGGGTCCCTACTTGGTGTCAAGGGGACGTATTGAGTAGGTTAATGGAGGAATACCAACTGCCTTGATTCTCCAAGGGTACTCCCAGAAAGCCCATAAAAGAGACCGCGGCTTCGAGAAACAACCCGGCTTAGGGTTTACGGTTTAGGGTTTAAGGGTTGTTTGACACTGCTGGTTGGGGATCGGTCATGTAAAGCAGCTGTTTCCACTCAAGCGTTTGTTAGCATACCCGGGTTTTCCTTGGGAGTTTCTCATAGTGTATAGTCCCCCTTAAGTAGATAGAAAATGGCTTTGGGTATATCATAATAAGAACCCCATAAACCCCATATTCTATCTACTTAAGGGGACTACACATAGTGGGTGTGGAGTTTTGCTGTTGGGGAAGGCCCAAACCCTAAAATTTTGCCCTAAGGCTCTAAGCACTCATAATATGAAGCTATTGGGCCCTAAGACCATACTATAAAAGGCTTTTGGGCTCTTATGAGCCTTAGGGCTGTATAGACACCTGCAGATGGAAAGCGGTGCTTGGAATTTGGTATAGAGGTCTGAAGAAGAACAATTGTTGGAGAATCTATGTGAGCCATAGTCTAAAATTGTAGGGGGGAGGGGGGGGGCGTTATATAGGGGAGTATTATGGCGGTTATTAGTGGGAATAGGGAGTGTGGACTACAGGCTCTCATCTGGTTTCATAGTAAGGCTTCAAATCCGTCGTGGGTTCACCGACGCATTTCCCGCAGGCTATCTTGGACTCTTTGCAACCTATACCGGCCTATACCTTAAAAGCGAGTGTGTCATGACTAGGCGCCCAAGCAACCATAGATCGTCTTCAGCTGATTGTTATTCTCATCCCGAATAATTAAGCCCGAGCAAGCAGGATTCAAATCTCAAAGTTCTATTACAACATATTACAACCCTAAGCCCTAAACCCTAACCCTGAACCGCTACCCTAAACCCTAAAACCTGCCAGCGATCATCCCTACTCCCCACAAAGCCTAACCCCAATCCCTTACCCAGCATTCCCACCATTAGTATTGATATTACTATAATTATTACTACTACTACTACTATTGATATTATCACTATTCTTGTTATTACTTTTTACATTGTTACTATCATTATTTTTACTATCATTATTACTTGAAAGGTATGATGTGATATGCAGCTATCATCCATGCTTTGCGGACCCTTTGGGTGAGCAAGCCCCAAACCCTAGATCCTTAAACCCTAAACCCTACCTGGACCCCGAACCCTGAGCCCTTTAGCAAAGGAGCTGACGGCCACGGGCTGGCCAGTAGCGCACTACGGACTGGGCCGGCTGCTGCTGTAGCCTGGCAGAGCAAAGTTGTAGCTTCCATCAATGGGGGGGAATCCGGTTTAGGATTGAGGGTTTAGGGTCCAAGGATTTGGGTCTAGGGTTTAGGGTTCATAGGGAGGCATAAGGTCAACTTGCTGGTTCTTAGTAGGGACTAAGGGCATAAAATTCATATATAATCCTAATATACTCTTTTTCCATATTCCTTACTAAGAACCGGTAGGAGTACAGACCCCTAAATACCGTACCCCTCATTCTAGATAACCCCCCCAAAAGGTACCCCGAATGATGGGAACCCCCCCAAGTGCGGGTTGAACCCCGGGTTCCGTCTTTGGAAGTTTAGGGTTTAGGGTTCAGGGTTTAGGGCAAGGTCATTGTATATTGCGGTCTAGATGATAGTATCCCTAAAAGGGGGACCACAATATAGACCCCATAAGACTGTAATCCTTATCATGGGGACCCCCATAGTGAGGTACCCCTAATTCTAGGAACCCTCGATTAGGGTGCAACTTTGTTGGAAACTACTGGGGGCTGAGCATTAAACACGTCCAACTATTTTGTACCCTGAAGGTCTGCGGACTCAAAAAATGGGGTTGCAGGTTCCAACTACTACAATCTGAGTGGTATTTGGGAGCTACCCAATATTTGAGTCCTTAGGCCTTCAGCGGTAATAAGATACTCGCGAGGCGTTACATGAGTCTTGGACCTTGGAATTCCAGTCGCGTTTAGGGTTTAGGGTTTAGTTATGTTCTTTTCGCGTGTAGGGTTGAGAGCCCTTCTGAAAACAACAGCAGTCATCTGGGCAGTGCACCATGCCGTGGTGTGGTTTCCATGTCTTTCCACCAGACTAGAAGTGTAGGGTTTGTATAAAAGACCGTTATTACTGTTTTTTTTAAAGTTCTGAGTCTCTACTCTGCATGGTATTCTTGTTGGGCATTCGCGTTTTTATAATCCTGCATGAGCCGCTTGTACTGCAACAAGTGTCGTGCCTTTTCATGACATGTGCTCTAATCCTGCATGAGCCGCTTGTACTGCAACAAGTGTCGTGCCTTTTCATGACATGTGCTCGGGTGCATAGGGATACAACAAGTTCTCACAGGACTTATCTGGTCAGCCAGCTCTTTAGGTACTGCATATAGTATAGTCCCTTCTAAGGAGATAGACTATGGGTTTGGGTATATTGTATTGTGATTCCCATATGCCCCGTATTCTGTCCGCTTAAGGGGGACTATACATGGACCCTCTCGGTTGCTGGCAAAGCCAGTGTACTCGACAAATTCTGGGCACACCTAGTCCTGAAATTGTGTAGACTCTTTTAGGTAGCGACGACAACCGCTAAGATTCCCAGCTATGTAATAGGGTCTAGGGCAGTTTAGGGTTTAATTATGGTTCAGGGTAGGAAGTCTGATTCTGTGGATTTGTTGGCAGCAAGGTTATGATGCGAAGGCGCCATGATTTTTGGCAGTACCCACCAGAGAAAATAATGCATGTCACCATTGCCTAGGGCTCCTAGTTACCGAAATAGTAGGCTATTGGGCTATGTAACTATAGGGTATATAGAACTCAGTTCCGTTATTTAGGCAACTGGAGCCCTTGGGATCCCTAAGCGCCACAACCCTACTCTCTCAAAATCCCGACCTGATCATCAAGGTACATCCAGCGAAAATATCAGCCTCCAGGTGGCGTGGGATTGAATCAGCAGGTCTTGTTGATGTTTTCTCCTTGGGACTTAGCTTGGACCTTACACCCATGACCCTTGGGGGTTCTCTTATTATAGGTACCTAAGGGTCAACCCTTAGTAGGGGTCCTAAGTGCCACGAGGTTTTGTAAGCTTCCTACACGATTGGCTACAAACTTTGCTAGTGAACCTTCTCACACCAGGGCTGGACCCAGTTACCTAAATAGTAGGCTACTGGACTGTGAAACTATAGGCTAAGTAGAACCCAGTTCCCCTTATTTAGGTAACTGGAGCCCCAGGGTGTAGCCATTGGGTCTATGGCTTTGCAACCACAGAACATCTGACAGGAGGCATCGTGATCACTGAAGCCGGGGCAGCTTTTAAAGAGACGGCTTCCTCTGCAACATCCTCTGAGTCAGACGAGCGTCAGGCATCGTACTTGCGATCTCAGGCAGTTGTGGTAAGGCGGGCTATGGAAGAAGGTGCAGACGTCCGAGGGTATATCTGGTGGACCTTGATGGATAACTTCGAGTGGAGCTACGGCTATTCCAAGCGATTTGGGTTGTATGCGGTTGACTTCGGGTCACTAGCTCGATCCCCTCGACCAGTGGCCTCAACCTTCCAAGCCTTGGCCAAAGAGAACTCTGCGCCAGCAACAGCTACGGATCGGGACTATGACCGCTGTCTGGATCGGCCGGACGGCCTTCAGTTCCAAAGCCCCGGCGCTTGAAGAGATTTCTAAGACATGGAAGTTTCTCCAGCACGTGGATCTACAGAAGCCTATAGTGGAGACCTTTCAACCACCGCATAACCCCATACATCCCCAGATCTCGAAAAGAACCGCTGTTTTGAGAATCTCCCATGTTGCGCTTTCCCCAGGTCAGGAGACCCCAACTTAGACCCCAAACTACTATAGTCTTTCTCATAGGGACTTAGGGTTTAGGGTCTACCAGTGAATGCAGAGGAACACTTTTTTGTATTCCTAGCAAGCAAGAATACTTTTGTCTTAATCAGAATACATTTTGGTTTCGGGAATACTTTGTAGTAGCCCTAAATGTGGCCTCAAGGCATTGAAGGTCTTAGGTCCTACTGTTGGGATACTTTCTGGGATGCCGATTTCCAACGTCGGAGGCCAAATGGTGAACAAACATGCTGAAATTCTATACCCAACGAAACCCGTACCCGTACTAAACCCGTACAAGCTCAACAAAACGGTGAAAAATCAGCGTACTCAGTACTCATTTTTCACCTTTTGGCAGTCAAATCCGAACTAGAAGTACTTTTTCATTAGTTGAGTCCATTGGACCCCTGTCCCAAAAGGCCCATAAATGCTGAATTTGTGGTAGTGCTCCGGAATACATTTTTTCGTGCTCAAAAGAAAATATTCCTTGAGGC
The DNA here is from genome assembly GCA_905231905.1 of Symbiodinium pilosum. Lineage (NCBI taxonomy): Eukaryota > Dinophyceae > Suessiales > Symbiodiniaceae > Symbiodinium > Symbiodinium pilosum. The sequence continues at coordinate 6,824 of CAJNIZ010046197.1, read as the reverse complement.
AGGAATACAAAGAAGTATTCCAATGCACTTCCTGGTAGGGTTTAACCCCCAAACGTACCCCGAATTCTGAGAATCTTCCATAGGGCTGCAGAGTGTCCTGAAGGCATGGACCTAGCTCCCAAAGATCCTAAATACCTGTATAGGGGTTCAGGGTTTCGGGCTTAGGGTTTAGGGTTTGGGGTTTGGGATAGTAACCCAAACCCTATTACTATAATGCCTCGCATATAGGAACCCGACTTAACACCATCTAGACCCTAAATCCTAAATCCTAAACCCTAAATCTGAAATCCTAAGCACTAAATCCTAAGTCCTATACCATATACAATACAGGTACTTAGGATCCTTTGGGGCTGTAGCCTATCAAGCATGGCTATAATAGCGGTAATCGGAGTAGTAATGGTAGTAAGGCTTTGAAGACCTATAGTTTCCCTTAAGTAGATAGAATATGGCCTTGGGTATATTATAATAAGATCACCATATACCCCATACTCTATCTACTCAAGGGGGACTATAACCCCAAACCCTATGTCTTTGCAGATCCATTTCTTCGTTGCTTTCGCCATTTCTCGAGGAAGTTGCGAGGCTGTGCCACATTCGAAGTGCACAGCCGGCTTCCACATGGGGCTTTCCAAGCAAAAGGGACTCCTTTTTCAGAGTCCTCAAATGTATTGTGGTCCATACTTGGACCCCCTGTTGAGGAAACCACCACACAGGTTAGTTACCCAAGATCAGAAGCCGCTTCGAGGGAGTTGTTTGCGAGGAAGTCCTGTGAATTTCGCTTATGGCCCCTAGGTTTCACCCTAACCCCTAAAGCCTAAACCCTAAAAACCCTAAGCCTACAGGCCTACGCTAAATCTTCGGCTGAAGAAGGGTTTATCCCCAAACATACGCAAAGTAGCCGGCACAGAAGAGCCTCAAGCTGCATGCACTCGATTTAGGCCAAGTAATGTAGACCCATGATTAGTAGGGTTTTTAAGGGTCCAAGGACTTTAGGGCCCAAATACTATCATATTAGTGGTATTCGGGCCCTAAAACCTTATTGTTTGGGCATACGGCCTTACGTAATGTAGACCCATGATTAATGGGGTTTAAGTAGGGGCTATCTAGGGATAATGGAAGAGAAAATGGAAACTACTACTTAGGGTTTAAGGTTTAGGGTGTAATGTAGGCCCATGATTTCTAATCTCCCTCCTTACAAGGGCCTTGATATTAGGATCCTTACTATAACCCCTATTAAATGGAGGGGGTTTATTAATCACGGGTCTGGGTTACCCGCTATCAGGATCCATGCGGGGCCACATACATAACCCTAAACCCTAAACCCCTAAACCCTAAAGCTCAATCACGGGTACCAGGAAGGTCCTGGTTTGCACCTATCCAGACCTTACGGGTCCTGTAGGTCTTGGCAGGGAACGACACATGGGTAGTCGTCAGTTGTGTCACAACTTCTAAGCAGAATAACTCACAATAACTCCCCCTAAGGCTCCCAGTTACCTAAATAGTAGGCTACTGGGCTATGTAACTATAGGGTATATAGAACCCAGTTCCCATTATTTAGGTAACTGGAGCCCTAGGGTCCTTTTCTATATATATATATATATGTATGCATGTCACAACCTCATGAGCCCATCTTGCCTTCAAACATATGTATGTATATATATATATGTATATGTATTCCTCCTCGGGGTAGTCATACCGCTGCTTCAGGAACTATTTCCACGTAGTCTCATTTTGTTGTCTATACCCTCTTAAAGCAAGACCCAGAACCGCTGTGACTCACCCACCCACTAAAACGTGCCGGACATCCAAAAGGGTCGTGCTGCATTGCCTTGTTCCTGAACCCAGAATGTGTAAACCCTAAACCCTAAAGGATCAAGGTTTTGGGCTTGATCTCCAAGTTCTACACTCCCAACCTTTGCTTACTCTTAGTCGCAGCCTTAGGGCTTTCTAAATCCCAACACTAATTCCTGCACTCTGTGAAATTACAGCCCAAGCCAAAAACTCCAAAACCTCAAAACTTGAACTGTGAACCCGAAACCTCTGGACCCTAAACCCTAAACCCTAGACCCTAAGCCCGTTGTTGATGCATTTGGGCCTGCTGACAAAGGCTTTCAGCAGGCTCAAAGAGCTTGCCAAGGACCAAAAAAATAAGTTCATGGGGTTTTAGGTTTAGGGGGGAGGGAAGGCTGAGGATTGGGAAGTATGCAAGAATTGTGCATTATTTGGGCTATAGTCTAAACTCCTTAAAGGGGGGACATATAGGGGATTATATAGGGGACTACTATAGGGGATATTAAGGTCGATACTAGGAGTTTAGACAATGGTTCATGTGGGTTCAGGCTTTAGGATCTTGAGAACAGTAGCTGCAGTTTTAGGCTGGGAAGTGCACGAGGGCTTTGAGCACATTCACACACACACACACGCGGTTTAGGGTTTGGGGTTTGGGGTTTAGGGATTAGGGTTTATGAGTAGCATTTTATTTGGGGATACTACGGTACCCAATATAGAGTAGGATTCTATCCTCCTCTTGGGGTATAGTATTTCATATAAGGAATATTATCTTACTAGGTTCAACCACCAAAAAAAACACTACTCACATACTTGTTTGGAAGCTGCGGTTTGGAACGTGAGACAGAAGTTCTTGTGCCATGGAGCATGTCTGTAGAGTCCCGCATGTAGCTATATGATACATGTGAGCTCCTTTGGGCCTTTGGGCCCTAAGTGTATATATCATATGGCTACATGGACCCGTTTGGAGTGTAAGGCCTCAGCTAAGGTGATCGTAGCAAAATGGTCTTGTCCGAAGGGTCCATGTAGCTATATAGTGCATACATGGGTCCTAAGCGGATGGTTCCCATATAACTACTTTTGTGCCCAAGTATGTACCCTAAACCCTAAACCCTTTATAGCAACATGGAACCTTTGGGTTAGTGTCGGTCTCTCTCTCTTAAGGTGTTGCCGCGTTGCTGACTATAAGGACTCTCCTAGTATCCTTAAGTGCGGGGTTTGGGGTTTGGGTTCAGGGTTTAGCGTTTAGGGTTTAGGGTGGGGTTATATTGCCTCCAATAGTGGGTAGTTGGGCCTGAATAGAGCGTAGTTGGAGGGTCTAGGTAGATGTAAGACTAGACAAATGAGATCTTACGTGCCAGCAGGATTCGCAGATGTCTAATGCTAAGGGTCCAAGGACTCAAATAATCAATGGGTTTTTAGAATCCAACAGCTACAATGTGAGTGGTATTTGGGAGCTCAAGCCCTGATATTTGAGTCCCTGGACCCTCAGGGTACAGGAAGGGCCCCACCAAGGCATGCAGCACCTGGAAACATATTAACATCGCTTAGTAAACCCTAAGCCTTCAGGTGGTCTTGCTGTCCTGCCAGGAACTGTGGGAGCAACGGCTGCAGCACTACCATACGGCGGATGCTGCCGCAAGCCGCACCCGTGACCATCTAGTGAAGGAGACGCTAGCGTTGCACAGCTTTCGGGGTTAAGTTAAGGGTCTTCGCACGCCATGGGGCATGGGATCGCATGACTGCAGTCTGTATAAAATCAGAGGGCATGATGCAATCAATGCCATTGGAATCAGCGAGCTCTTTGAACAGGATCCGCTTTTGGAGTCTGAAGCGTTCCTTCCACTTTCGTGACCCAACATCTTAGGTGCTGTATTTCGAAGGGTTCCACATGCTGCGGGTTCGTCCACAAGATTGGATGGAAAAGCATAGCGCGTGTCATTAAGCTTCGTAGGCTTGTACATAGAAGGATGCTTTTGAACGCTATCCTTTAAAGTTCCAAGTGTATGGTTGAAGTCTTGGTGCTCCATACTATGTTGAAATCCGTCACAACTGACAGAAGTGAGGGTCCAACAGATCTAAAAACGCAGAATTTCACGAAGACTTACAACTGCAGTTTTGCAGCGGTTGCGATCTAAGCTGTAAGGGACATTTTTTAGATGAACCCCCCCACCCTGTAATAGTGGTAAATTAGGAGTATAAGATGACGCTAGTACAATCCTTATTATTTCTTGCAGTAGCTATTACAGGGTGTGGCGTCCACTCAAGACATTTTCCATTGCAGCTAGCATGACGCTGAAGACTGGCCCGGATACTTTTGACATCCATGTGCCGTAGTTGCAGGGAGCGCCGAGTGCCAAATAGTCGCATATTCTCTACAGCGTGACTCCACGCACTATTTCTGAACCCTAAACCCTAAACTAAGTCTCTTGTTTTGTTCTTGCTGGGTGACCTTGCTTGGACGTCCTGCGGGCAGTTGACGAACTTGGGCTCCTCCGTCATGATGCTGCCCTCTATACCCTAAACCCTAAACTTAGTGGTTGGGAATGAGGGAATATAATCCCTGTATAATCTTGTCCCTTATTCCCTATTAACCCTAAACTGTATACGTGTATATATATATATATATGCCCTTCTAAGCCCCAAGAAGTAAACCCAGCAGCAGCAGAAGGAGGAGGAGGAGGAGTCGCAGTAGCCATAGCGTTTCCAACCCACACTACGGATTGCTTTTGAGGAACTTTGCAATCTAGGAATTAGGTTCAAATTACAAAGTTGCTACAACAAGGAAGCCCTAATATTTACGATATAGCCATAATTTGGTACCTTAATTTAAGTTCCGTAACAGCAGCCCAGCGCTGTGCACAAAAAGTCGAAACTTACTGCTACTGCAAGCATGATCTGTCCCCCCAGATCCGCTCACTACCCCTTGTTCAGGCCTAAGTACCGGGCATCAGGGGCTATATAAACCCAACCAGGCGTACCAGGAGGGTCCTGGTACCTAAATCCCTATATCTTTGCAGTTCCTGTTGCCTGTTCCATTTTCTTTTCCATCTGATTCTGCACGGCTCCTACATAGCCCCACCCTAAACCCCAAATCCTAAACCTACACCCTGAACCCTAAACCCTATATCCCAAACCCGCAGCCCCATATTACCCCGGAGGGGCCTTGGCCACCCAGACCCCCAAAGGTATCTAGAAATTAGATCCCCTGGGAGACTGTGGGGACTTTTTGAGGGGTTATATAGGGGTAATTCGGGCTTTTTCTAGGGGACCTAATTTTTCGATCCTCCGAGGGGTCTGGGCAGGAGCCTCAATTTCTGGGCTTTTTGCCTGATGTCCGGATCATTTGTGCCCGTGGGGAGGAGTGGTCTGCTGCCAGGGCCTTGGTTTTGATGTTTAGGTTTGGGGTGCAGGGTTTAGGGCTTTTAGGGTTTAGGGTTCAAGGGTTTAGGGTTTAAATTTTAGGGTTCAAAGGTTTTTGGGGTTTAGGGTTTAGGGGTGTAGGGTTGAGGGGTTTTAGGGTTGAGGGGTTTAGAGTTTAGGGTGTGGGGTTTCGGGTTTAGGTTTTGAAGTGTGTGGAATGCAGACACGAGACTTGCAAAGAGATATCGGTGAACAAGGGCTTGAACAGGAACCCTCGATATGGAGGATTATTTGGCCTCTTATTGGATCCCTCATCTAACGGTTCCTAAGATTAAGGGTGCCCAAATCTGACCATAATGTTGATGTTAGTACCTAATAAGGAACCCCCCACATAATCCCTGAGGAAGAGTGAGTAGTGGCTCTTATACACATATACAATGATACTTCCTGCAGGGACTCCCAAAAAAGCGGCGGATCAAGTTCTAATGGCCCCCAAGTGGCGCCTTGTTTAGGCGGGCCTTCTCTGCAAAGAAGCACAGCCAGTGGGTGAGTAGAAGGTAGTTTCCCCCCAAAACAGGGGTCCAGTTTTTGGAGTTCTTGTAACAAGGATAATCATGTATTGGGGTCTACACTGAGGCCCTTACAGTGGATATCAAAAATCCTGAATGACACCAAAAACCTTATGCCTTGGGATTTATTGTATTTCAGTATACTAGGGCCATGCAGGATTTTAGTATCAACAGTATCTGTGGCAACCCCCCAGATACCCTGCTCGGAATCCAGGCTCGGTATCTTCTCGCATGTTCGGGGTTTAGGGTTTAGGTGGCTTTGCCTCTCACAGCTTAGCTGCTTTGGTCTTCATGCTTCGGTTCGAGGGATACTGTAGCGGGCCCTAAACGCTTGGAATAGGGCTTTAGCTTAACTATTCTAGAACTGTACGAGGAGTGCCATGGCATTTTATTGGTAGTTATTCAGGCTTCCACACCACATAAGCCCGACAAAGCTCACATACTCCTAGATCTTTAATCCATGTCCTTCTCCATTCTTGGTAGTCATTCAAGCCTCAAAAACCTTGTACCCTCAACCTCAAATAGACCCTGGGATTCCCTACATACTCTCCTATACTCCCTATATACTGCTAGACCAGACCTGTACTTGTCAGGTATTGTATGTTGGGTTCAGAGCTGAGAGATGTTAACTTTTGCAGCTGCTGCCTGCGATTTCAATCATCGACCGCCGCTCTATGAAACATGGCGTAAGTTTAGGCATCGACGGCCGCTCCATGAAAAGCGGCGTAAGTTTAGGGTGCACCTGACGACCCCACGGTCACATGGCTTAAATTATAACTAGGCCTTTATCATCCCTGGCTTTGCTCCCGTATCTTTCTATTGGAGCTAGAAGAAAGTTGTCTCTAATGCTAATACATTTGCTAATACAATTGACCTAGAGTTCATACTGGAGTAACCGAATTTAGACTTAGCGTAATTCATTTTGTATTGGAGATTTAATTTAATAAGTGAGCGTAATGAACTGAGTAAACGAAATTAATTCACTTACTTCTCTCCCTTTGTTTGGATGATTAAATTGTGAAGAGAGCTAATTTAATTCTTTTTACGCGCTTACTTCTTTAATTTAATTCACTCATTCTCTTCGTTTATTAATTTTTTACGCTC